>LUCH01002234.1:7154-19698 GCA_013368495.1 Paragonimus heterotremus | reverse complement strand
CAGCTGAGCTACGAAGCCACACCGGAAGGTAAGAAAATTCACATCTGGACCCGCCAAAATGTTTATTAGTAATTCATTGTCAATGCTCATCGATGGCGTTGGTGAATCGAGAAATCCTGCTTGGGCAGTCAATCGGCTAGATCATTTGGTGGATTCCATATGACACAATTGGTTGAGTGGGTAACTAGGTCCAAATGTGAAATTTCTGAGCTTCCGGCGTGGCTTCGTAGCTCAGCTGGTAGAGCACTTGCCGCGTTTGGGCATGGTGCTTCTGTCGCTGGTTCGAATCCACCCGAAGTCCAGATTTTTCGCAAATGGATCTCTTCTAAATTATGTGATGTTACTTTATAATTAGGACTTGACGCTAACGCTTCTAGTTGTAGTGAGTTCAACTGTACTGAAGAACAGTTCAGTATATACTTACTGGGATCCAGTGGAATTGGTTCCTCGCCTTGCTTCGTAAGTGACTTCAGTGACCGACAGATATAGGTTCTCTGTACGATCGATAATTTTCTTACAGAATAGTGTAAAAATGATACGACAACAAAGTGTCGAGTTTTCGACTGCGGGTGAAAGACGTTAATGTGTCTGTCTGTACGGCAGTTATGCATCTGCGAGAGCCAATGATGCATTACTGTTTTTGATAATGATGATTATTTTTGCTGAACCATTTCAACGCACTGTCAAGACTTCCCTAAGTTAATTTACTTCACAGTCTTACTACAATAGTGAACGAACGATTAAACCAGATTCTGATATTCGTAAGCGAATGTAAAGCGGAAAGCTCAGGTCCCCCGTGTGCATACAGTTCTTCTTCTGATATCACCCGGCATCAGTTGTTTTGAAAGGCATTCGTGGAAAAGCAGATACAGTACCACTACTCACAAACACAGTGTCAATGAGGAAGCAGTCTGACAGGAAAAATATAACATCGTGCTGTTCACGTGCTACTTTTCAAAGCACACAACAGTTTAATAGCGTCTTAAACTGCATACTAAAAGAAGCGTTCATTACAGTTGGCGACAGACCATTTCAACGGGTAACCAACATGTGACAGAAAAGTCTTATCCCACTAGTGTTCGATATCTTATTCTCTACAACTTTTACTGTGACTCCATAGCCAATTTGGGTCTGCATGAGAACGAGTTTTTCTGTCAGCATCGCATAGAACAAAAAAAGTAAGAATGTGCTCTTTACAAAATCATCGATGTTCCAGTAAGTGAAGATCAGAGATTTTGATAAGAGACTTATTCGTAAAGTTTCGAAAATCTACTACACGTTTTGCTAAAGCTCGCAGCACACACCTCCAGTACACTTATGTTCTTTTTGAGATCAGAGTGGATTATTCAGTTAGTGTATTGAAACAATGATCTGACATAAGCTTTCCTGTGAATGTGAGAAAACGAACTTCCTGTCATGCCCAGAAGAACGTACCTTTCTTTAACAGCTTTTTCGTGATGTTGTGAGAAAGACAAATTAGATAAATTATCCAATATACCTAGGCCTCTTTCAGGATTCATCATGATGACGCGTAGTATTGTACATTGCATGTCACGAAAACGTTGCCAGAATAGAAACGCAGAGGCATATGTATAGACTTGTCGTTGATGGGAATATTCCACTAGTGACCACTGCTTAAGTGCTCAACTTAAAGTTACAGGTGTGTTCGATTTTCAAATCATCTGCACAAAAGAGAGTAGCTGAAAATTCCATCTGGTAAACCGATAATACAGATTAAAACAACAGTGACCCAAGAATCGATCCTTGTGATACACCTGCTGAGATAGATGAGAGAAAAGATCGATCAGAAGTAACTTTGACAAAAGAGATTTTGTCGTTAAAAGGTGAAACTACTCAACGGTAAACACTACCCTTAATGCTCCTAATTTTGCGGAAGTGACGCAAGTAAACGCCTTACCACCGTCCAAGAAAACGGCGCAGTGTATAAGACCACATTCTGTCGTACCCACTAAGCCATCCGTGAAAAGGAGCATTTTCTCTGCACAGAGCATTTTGAACATAAGTTTGTGACGAACTAAACAGATGAGACTACTGACTGGAGGATACGTTGAGACATGTTGCTTACAAAGAAGTCCAAAGAAATCGAACATGATACATGCTAAACTAAATGGTCGATAACCGACAGCAGAATGCCGACAGCCGAACTTATAAACACGGATGACGGTAATTTCTTTCCTTATGATAAAAATGGTGCCAGCAGTAATAAGTGATGTAATGAAGTCGCGAAATGGAGTAACTGGCACAAAAAAGTATTTCTTGTAATATTCTTCAACTTCAGACTTAGGTGGAATGGTCAGGTTTGAGGTATCCCCTTCGGTTGTTTAAGGGGTACGTCCGCCACTCTGTAGTTTTTATGTGCTAATTATAAACATATATGTTTAAATGGACGGACGACACTGAAGCCAAAGCAGGAGCTGGATATTCAGACCAACGTAAGTCAGCCAGATTTGTACTCATGAATTCAGCTACGGGCCAACCAACTAACGCCCACACTCACAAGACAGTATTTCCCGTTAGACTAGTCACGTGATGAAAACAAAAGATAAATACAAAGGGAACGGCAAATTGAGCCGGATAAATTACAAGTCATTGACAAGGGCCCATGATAAAAACAGATACACTGGCAAACGGTAAACAAGAACTGCATACCATAATATAAGGGTTAAAGAACATTAGACGCACGGGAAAATAATGAAATGCAATCCAAGAACATCAAGCCTACGCCTGAAATCTCCAGCTTATTAACAAGCAATATCCCTTCTGAAAGGGCATTTGAGTTTTTTATAACGTTTCATGGGGGACGGGATCACACCGAGGTCTGTATAACGTCAACAAGTGTCCGCGATTGCGTCAGGATGAACAGCCTGGAGAAGTCAGGACCAACTCAGCGGACTATTATACGGCAGGTGTGCAATGACCAACGAACGCACAGCTTCTCTAAGGAACCTGTCTACAACTACGCACTTCCAATCTCCTGTTCTGTAAGCACACCTACACGTATTGCCTCTATAGAAGACCTGACGTAAATTCACTGTCGCTTACGTGCAACTAATTGCACGCACGAGGTGTACGCACCTTCTTAGGACATCTACTAACCCAATCTTCAAGGCCGTTCTGCCTGCACCAGTTCAACCGCTGTTCGAAGTGCTCAAAGATTTTGAGCATTTTTCACTTGATGAGCTTCTGGAAACCGCCGAAAGGTTGTGAACCCATCTCGCGCATTTTCTTGTTTACTTAATTCCCCCTGTTGATCTCAGACTAGATCGGATTTAGATATTAATCATGTATCCGAACGTTGGTGAAAACGCACAGTTCGTCCCTAAACCGTATTACAATCCTTTAGGTTGATGCCTATAGGAACCACAGTTCAATTTTACCTCAGGAAAAATTGTAAGCAGTTGGGAAATGAGAGTCAAGCGCACTGCTACTTGACCACCAACAGTAAGGATCAAATCACTTTGAAGTCGCGAATACAAAGGATAATACATGTCTACTCTATCAAGTCTTTGTGAGAATGAATAGTGGAATGAATAAAAACAAAGCAAACATTCAAGCTACTGATACGGAATCCAAAAGAAACATGCATGCATACAAAAATGCCAATGTTAAGAAGAGATGGAAACCATACCATTTACCGGAACACTACCAACCAACACTTACGAAGTCGGTACTTAATGCTGGTCACTGTGTTAGCCGCCGCCATAGCGAGCGGTAGGTCCTTCTAAGAGTGTAATACCCAGGTTCAGACTAACCGGACTGGAGTGCTTACAATGGGTCGCTTCTTAGAAAGCTTTTTTTCATATCGTCAGAGCGCCAGATTTCCACTGGGAACTAGCAGACGTTTATCTGCGTCCAAGAACCCTTCTAAATGTTTTAATGCTTCAAACAGATCACACCTGTAGTGCCACCAACAGAGCGGAAAAAAGATTAAGTATACTTAACCTGCTAGGGTAAACCATTCGGCGATCGATAAATAAGTACAAACCTGGGAGTCCATGTTCTCCGGGTCCATGCAGCTTTCATCCGATATCATGTAGGTATCAGTTTTTCTGAAAAGTAATTGTGCCACCGTTGTGTAGGATCATAATGTCATCAAAGAAACGATAAAGCTTTTGAGCGACCGCTGTCTAGTTTATTGATTACTTCGGCTACGAAAATATAAGTTCAACATTATACTTCACTCTAAATTAAAAAGCCGTACACAACGACTGATGGTAGCGTATTGCAGTGGATCATTAACGTGTGAGGGAAGTTTCTTCCAACGGTCAGTCCCGGTCTTAACGCACACGTCATACTCATACCTCGCAGACCCTTTTGATTGACAAACCGTGCAATATCTCTGCAACACATTCAGAGAAAAGAAAGTAAGTGAGAAATAAGTCGTTTAAAGAACAAACATCCTCAAGTGAGTGAAGATAGAGATTGTCCAACCGGGACTCATACATTAGGTTTTTTTGTGGCGGTTCGCTGAACACCCTTCAACACTTGTTGTTTTTTTTTGAGGCGAGTAAACACCAGTGAGTTAGTAGATTCAAGCGAACACTAGGCACAGACCCTCTAAAAAGGTTAGAAAATCTTCTTGCCTATGAGAAAACTCGTTTTGTTGTTCACAATACGGCAAAGCCCCTCTTATTTATCTTTTCACAACAGGAAGAAGATAAGTTGGACCAGAGTCAGATTTTTAAATCTTTCTTGACGCTCGCTTCCACAACACTTACAGCTTTCTGAGCAGTATGAGTAGAGTTTCTTGAATCTAAACCTGTCGTCCCTGATATGGGAGACACCTCTCCTGTAGTCATTGCTTGAGAGAATCGATGTCAGCTTGGAGAATGCTGAGATTATGGGAGTTCCAAATTTTAAGGTTCTCCGCACACAAATGGTTATTTGAAATCACTTCTGAGAGGTCGTTGATACAAATTAGAAATAATAATGGCTCGAGGACCGAACCCTTAGGCACACTCGCTAAGATGGATATAGAAAGAAGAGCGGATAAAGCCCACTTTAACCTACAAAGATCGACTACTCAAAAACGAGGCTATCCAGCGATGAATATCATCTTGAACGCCGTATGTTTCTAGTTTGCGGAGATGTGTGGGTTGTGGAGCATTCGATCGAACCCTAGCGAAATCCAAGAGAATAACATGTAATAAGGCCCTTGATTTCAGCTAGACTGTGCAAACAAAGAAGCGTGTTAGTCATACGTGCTGAGGTACAGAGGTGAGCTTATATGTAAGAAAATGCTGTAGTAATACACACTTGATTGGACGTTCTAATACTTCGCACTTGATCCACGTTAAGCTAATTGGTCCGTAATTAGCAGGTGAGTGTTGGTCAACTGATTTATAAGCAAGAACTACGTTAGACTCCTCCTTTCAGTTGGAACGGCGTCCACAGAAACAGTCAGTTTGAAGCACTCATAATGGTTTTCCGAACACAGTGCTTTTACAGTGTTCTAGAGTGAATCTGATCAGGACCCATCGAACGGAAGGAACTAGACCAAGAAATTAAACCTGTAGATCGCTCACTAAACATTGTTCTGATAGAATGAGCCGCTGAAATGTCTGTGACGGTAGGCGGGTTGCAGATTATATAGACAGCAGTGTAATTGTCTCCAAATAACTCGTTCAGGTCGTGTACTGTAGGGATGAACTCACCGTTTGTTTGATGCAACAAGGATGAGGGGGACTTTGCGCTAGCGACATGTATTTAAAAGAAAGCCCACATTTTTGCACCTATTCGGGTATTTAAGATTGTGCTGCAAGGCCATCTGGCAGATGTCTGCTTTGCCTTCTTCCTTTTTTTCTAGCAGGTTTGCGTATTTCATGAACTGGGGGCCATTTGAGGGTCCTGTGCTTTTCGGTTGCAACCTCTGACAAGAATCTTGCCGAGAAAACAAGTTGTGCTGAAGGTGTGGCCCGGCACTTACAATTTTTTCAAATTGGTTTCGCTAGTACTGTTCGACCAGGTAGTAAGCAGGCACAGAGATGAGCTCAAGAGTACTGGTATTTTTTCAGCATGTGAAACAGTTCCTTTTGCAGGCGTCTTACGCCTTTCCTGGGGCATCCGAGTAAGTGGCCGACAACACAACAAAAGGGAAGGTGCATTTACTGTCTGGGTATTTACAAAGTAACTGGGTGAATATACCCTTGAGATGTCAGAGTTCTTCTGTGGCACAGCAGCCTCGATAAGTGTAACACCACCGTCCGGATTATCCAAACAGCAGGTACATCACAATGCATTCTAACCGATAAAACCAGTATCCGCACTGAGCTCGATGACAGTAATCACATTTAAAACGGGTAATGCAGAAGGTTCCAGGATTTCTATGACCTTTGGAGGAAGCAGTATGCATTTCAAGCGTTTGCGTTTCACAACGGACTTGTTCCGAGAAAGATCTTGATGTGCGGAAAAGATCGGTTGGATCCACCTCCCTCGTAAAAACTTCAGCTGGAGTGGTGCTTTGAAAAGATGGTTTCAGAGATTTCAGCTACCGATACACGAGTTTAAACCTGCAAGTACAATCCACCCGGACCATGTCAGTTTGTCTGTTTCAATATCCAGCAAGCATCGGTTGATGTGAAAAACGATCAATGAAAACAGAGTGTAGCACTGGTCTTAGGATTACAGCGAGTACAAAAGACAAGATGGAATTAGAAATGAATATGGTTTTGGATGAATGAGAGTCTAACAGTGTTTTAAAACGATCCCTGTAGAAGCAACTAACGAATGTGGTGGACGATTAGCTGTAAAAACGAAATTTTAAGAAAGGTCAGAAGATGGACGGTGTAAGGTTTCTTGTCATGAATACATAGTGTTACCAGCCAACAGGAGGAAAAACTGCTACAAGAACCCTGCAATAAAGAAAAAGCCCGTAAAAATTAGCTCACGGTGAAGTCGTCGAAATTCAGGTGGAAACATCAGTAATTTGAAGTCGCGAATCATAATCCGCCTGCCGCAGGTCAATGGACAGCTTGGTAGCTGCAAGCTGAACACGTTCAACAGCACGTTTCTTTCTTCAAGCCAGTATACACGACCTGGTTGGCGGACTCAAGCAACAGTCTTATATAAATAAGATAACGCGTTTATAGCGCTTTCTTGTCTAGGCCGGGGAACAGTATCAAATCCCGTTTGTATGTACAGCACATAACGGGAGGTGAAAGATAACAGCTCAAACATAAGATGCCTAGGTATTCCTTCGGACCGACTTACACAAGGTCTTCCGTGATGAACACACTATGGATCACGAAGGCATTGCTGGAATCCCCGGCTAATGAAATGGGTGCACAAATACTGTCAACTAGGGGGAGAGCCCAACCGTTTAATCTGTGCTTAATCCTGCCAACATTAATTTTTAGTGCAATGGGATTATTGGTATTCTAGATTTTAAATCGTGACCGTAGAAAACGAAGCTTCTGAAAATCTCATCCGGAAGGTCGTTAGTGTGAATAACAAATAACAGAGGACCAAGCACTAAACCTTGAAGAACCTCAGCAGAGACCTGAGAGATAAGAAAGGTCTGATCCGTTTTTAACTTTGAAAGTTCCCCAATCATGAAAACAGGCAACTCAGCAGGGAACCTCTCCTTCTACGCCATAAGCTTTTAGCGAATGCCTGAGAAAATCATGTGGGATACCGTCGAATGTCTAGTCGAAATCGAAGAAAACAGCACCTGAGACGGGATTACCGTTCTTAGCCCCCATCAGGCCGTCCACGTAGGAAAGCATATTTGTTACGTATAACCGACTAAGAAGGAAATCATATTGCACAGAATAAGAAGACCGTACTCTAGGGCGTGTTTGAGGAGAGCGCGCTTTAGCAAACGCTTCATTATCTTGCGTGAGATGACAATAAAGCTGATTGGCCGGCAGCTAGCACGAGGTGACGACTGTGCGCCTAAAAGATAGGTGTGACCGTCATTTCTTTCAATTCACCGGGGAGAACGCCAGTCCGTAGTGTCTCTCTGAACAGCTTGTCAAGAGGCTCCACCAGATTACCAAGCGCACCTATGAATATTTTAGACCAAACATTCCAGATGAATTCACCATAAATAAGGGGTCTCCAGCGTCTAGTGGGAAAAACTGAGTAGCAATGAGTGGTTGCCGAAAATGTCGCACAGACGGAACTACATACTAAAAGTGAAGTCTGCAAATGTTCTTCGGCTCTCAAATACAAAACGGCTGTTGACCTAATCGATACCTTGCCAAAACTCATCAAAGAAGGTGGGGAAACGTTAGTAGAGGTTTTCATGCAGTTGTTCCAACTTGTGGGGACGACAGAGAACACCCCTCCATGATAGGGTCACTTGATAATAGTTCCCATATCCAAGATGGCAGTCTGAAGCTTTGTGAAAACCATAGAGGGATTAGTTTGACCCCAGTCACTATTAAGGTTCTGGCTTCCATTTTAATACGTTCACTCACTGCAGCTCAAGAGGTAACCATTGGGAGAGAACAGGCAGGGTTTCGCCCTGGACTGGGGTGTATTGACTACATGTTTACTCTTCGCCAAATTTTGGAGCAGTGTCATGTATACAGGCGACTTACAATCGCCGTATTCTCGACTATGAAGGTGCGTTCGATTCGGTGAATCAATCTACACTTTTAGAGTCGCTTAAACGCACGGGTGTACCGACCAAGTATATGGACATACTGTCGGCGCTTTATTCCCATATTTCAGCTCAGGTTACGGTTTACGGCGAACTGTCTGACAGTCTCAGCACCAGCATCGTCGTACATTAAGGCTGTCCACTTTCTCCATTTTCGTCTAGTTTTGTCATAGAAAAACTAATGGTGGGCTGTCTGTGGTACTCACAAGATGCTGGCATGAACCTCCCACCTGGTGGAAGACTGGATGATGTTGAGTATGCTGTTGACAAAGCGTTGCTGCTTGACAATATTCAAGCTGCACAAACAATACTAGACGTTTCATTGCGCGTTCTGTTAAGTACTTCGGAATGTGTTTTGTAGTATCAAAGTGCAAAGTGATTCAACAATACTGCAATGATCATGTGGATTTATCGTTAGCTAATGAAGTCATGGAGGTTGTTGACCGATTTGTGCAACTGGGAAGCTGCATCAGCGGCGGCGGTGATGTAGAGAATGAAACAAAAGCGTATATCCCTAAGGCTAAGGCGATATTCGCTAACCTAGGACACATATGGCGACAGAAAGGCATTCCTCTGATGCTCAAAGGTCGCGTGTGTAAAGCAATAGTGAGGGCTGTGCTACTTTACAGCAACGAAACCTGGCCGCCCACAGAAGCAGACGTGAACCGTCTTCAGGTATGTGATCACTGATGTGTGTGTTCGATCGCTCTTATCGAGTACCACCAGCGAGAAAGCAACAAGGAGGTTAGTAATCGGGTGTTTGGCACTGAGTGTCAAACGAGTTCTTTTGTTCAGTCGCTATATTTGCACAGACTTAGATAATGAGGTCATGTACTAAGGATACCAATTAGTCGTCTGCTGCACCGAACAATCTTTGTCGACGCTGCGGCCAACTGGCGTAAGGTGCGGATCGGATAGATAATGACTTAGCGTAGAGAAATGAAGTCGTTCACTAAAGGGTTGATCACTGTAGATCGGGTTCGTCTTCCGGACTGGGAACCTCGTGATTCACAGAGTAGATGGCAGGGGAGTCTTTAGGTGAGGTGGCGGCCAGCCAACCTCAGTGGCGTGAATGTTGTAGTAGTTTGATCGAGTTGTCTGTGAAGTGAGTGCATATAATGACAAGGGGCAGTGAAAACCGTAAGGTTTATTTGCAAGATGTAAGCACCCTGAAGTGGAATGTGTGATTATTTTAAGGAGTCAGGTCCCTTCATCTCCTCTTTTTTTCTTTCTTCCTACACAGGGTTCACCGTTTTTCTTCTTCAAGGTTGTGTGGCACTTAAACACCAGTTTGAACCACTGACGCATTGTTGTCCACGATGATGATGATTGACCAATCGTAGAGTGATCGCATCTAAGACAGCCAGCAAGTTAGAAAGGTGAGGTCGATTAATTACATAACCATGCTGCTGAGCCGTCACTAGTCCATACCTAATGACGTGTTGCGCTATGTTGTCCCTTAAGATTCCTTCTAGCACTTTAAAGATAGCTGACTTACATGCCAAGAGTTTGAGACCTCTTCTCTACTGCCCCCTTGGTGTACGGGTGTGACAGCGGCTACCTTCCAGTCCGCGGGCAATTTGGTTCCATCAAGCGATTTATTAAATAAACTAGCCAGTTTGACACTTAACACACCAGCATGTAGAATTAGAATTGCCGGATAAATGTCATCTGAGCCCGCTGCCTTTGTAACATTCAGCCTAGCCAACTGACCCCGAACCTCTACAGCACTGACTAGCGCTTTGGGTTTTGTTTGGCTCGTTTAGCCAAGTTTACCTCGTATGTTAGTCGACATTTCTACCGGATCTGGCTGGTTCTGCGCTGCGTTCGTCTGTACTCTGAACAACGCTTACAGTCGCCTGTGTGTTTGGATTTCTCCCGAGCCTTACGCCTCATGGCCTGAGACTTGCTCGCCCTGCGCTTCCACCACGGTGGGTTCTCGCGGCAGAAAACTCCCCGAAGATGAGCGAGCTTGATAGCTAATTCCAGTAAATTAGATTTTAGCTTAACCCGAATGATTCCAATATCATTACCCTCCTCATGTTCTGGCCATGCTTTTAATTTCGTCTCACTAATCATTTTGTCAATGTTAATTCCCCATTGGCCCGTCACTATTTGCCTGGAAATTTAACGTTAGCTAACGCGAATGTCAGCCTGGTGACCTCAAGATCGATTCGTCCAAAAGGAGGTCTGATCTCGAGGCTGCCTACTTCATTTGGGTTCTCAGTTATTACCAGGCCCAGTACAGCTGCTGTCTGACAAGGCCCCCATCAGGTGTCGAACTAAGGCTTCGGTGTGTAGGAATTCAAGAGATTCATCGAACTACAATTTCGGTGCTTCTCCTCTGTCCAGATAACTTCCGATAATCGGTGATCACCAAGAAAGAGGATCGTTTGTGCTAGGCATGCCTGGCTATTCAATGCTGTCAATAGCCCTTTGTTCTCGGACTCTCGCCGGTGGACGCCTATAGATGCACGCCGGCAAAACTAGTACGTTCAGCAGTCTCACCAAGCAAACGAATACTTACACGTTGGACGTTTCAAGTGCCTTACCAGATCACGGATTGTGATGCTGAGCCACTAGAAATAAGGACCCTCTTCCAGTTCTTCCAACCTGCCGATTCGCCCTGTATATATGTATATATTATCCGGGTGGACAGAGGTTTTTAATACTCATCCCCGGCCTCAACCACGATTTAGTAACTGGTATGAAGTCTGCATCTAGAGTGACGGCTCGGAGTTCTCACCACTTGTTCCCAACACCGCATGCGTGGGTGTAGACACACAAGTAATCTCCCTCTCTCTTCAGGGCCTAACTCAGGATTGCGAGAGGAGACGAGCTCGGACGTTACGTCCGACGATCTTCTCCATTTTTGGAAGGAAATGCGATCAACTTCTGTGGGGTAGCCCAGCCTTTCAAGTCAACCCCTACTGGGGGCTGCCCTGATTCACCCGCTCCAGCTAAATCTCCGTGTTTAATCTCAAGGAGATTGCTGGACGAACGCGATAATGTTCTAGCTTTGAAGGACTCCTGTATACCACAGCCGTTTGATATATACGTGAGGATTTTCTCAACGTGTACCCTGAGGATGAAACGAAAATTCGGTTTGGCAGTCCCGCTGAAAACGCTACGCTCTTCCTCGTCCTAGATGAGTTATCAGGGATTAATACAATCTCCTCTTTTGTAACGTCTCTGATGGTCCCGGTAACTGATAAGGAACTATTTCTACGTCAAGGGTTAGCAGACTCGGCCAACATAGGTTTAGGTTTGTGGATACTCAAGACAGTTTTCCATCGTCACTGTCCCATCCTCAGAATCCTATTAATCGCCACATTTCTGGAATGTTTACGTTTCGCAACAGGTTTATCAAATGGTACCAAACGGCGCGCTCCTGTTGTCGGCCTCCTCTTACTACCAGAGTTGATATCCCACGAATTACCACGCTTCACACCCTCCCAGTGACTATCCCGACTGCCTTTTCCAAAAGTGCAGGGGCTTGTCAACGAAGCGCCTGCCCAAAGGATCTCTGCCTACTTATCGACTCTTTCCTGAAGAGCTGTCAAGTCGTCCAATACGTCTACCCGTTTTTCCTATCAATTTAGTGGTTGAAGACGCCTTATTCTTCATCGTAGCTTTGGGACCAACTTTTATCCATCGTCCCGCCTCAGAATTTTCCACCGTATGACGTCCCTGAATTTGCTTCTCAGATGCATCAGCTTCATTCTCAACATTATAACGCGAGACTCCGTTGACACGTAACGTATGTTCACCTAACCGGCTTTTGGTCTGGCCACGCTCATGTTGGTCACCGCTAGACTAATCTTGATTATCTTTTTCTGGGCTTAAACCGCCCTTTCGGACTAAAAGTGTTGAGGTAGGATTGCTTAGACAGACGTCCATCATCATCATCATCATCAT
>LUCH01002233.1:36160-96301 GCA_013368495.1 Paragonimus heterotremus | reverse complement strand
TGTGAGTAAAATTGGCGTGCTCAATAGTTACAATCAGAATTATGTCTACGGCGATCATTGTTTTGACCTGCGATTTTGTGCATATTCGTGACCCGAGTTTGTATTATGTTAACAGTGCGTGGACTTAAACTATATCCCAAATAGCACGCCCTCTATGGTCCCTTAGGGGACTCCGGGGGGCTTTCGGGGGCACTGCATTTCGGTTAATAATTGACACTGAACGGCGGTCTTTTGTTTCTCCTGTGATATAATCAACACTGCGCAATAACGTGAAAACAATAAATAACAGATCACGACAACCTACCGGCATTTGAAGTGAACCCACACAGAACTCAATTAGTTACGTGAAAATATTGCATTAACACATAATAAAAATAATGACACACGTTAGCATAGAGGCACCGACATCAACAACAGAAATAAAGGAATCACCAGAAGTACATAGCATGGAATAGTGTCCTGAAAAACACCAACTTATTTACGAAGCCCCATTTTGCCCCAATCAGAATGGGGCTGTGTGCTGCTTGGGATGGACCATATGGTCCATAATGGCGTTCACGGAGCGTTCATTGCGTTTTCTCGAAACTCATGTGCATTGGCGCAGGACGGCTATAAATTAACTGCTGCTTCACTCGTTTTCCTCTTTCTAACAACCCCTGCGACACTCCATGATAACACGAAGTGTAAGCAAGACTAGTTAAAACACTGCATGGTTTGTGACGAAATACACCATAAAACTGGGCCATGTTAGAACGTAATGAAATGCGATACACGTTTTGACCAACGTACATGAACCCGCTCATTACTGTGCTCCATACGCACTCATTTTGTGCCATAGCGGCATAAATGACCTCCTGCGGCAGAATGTATTTTACTACGCACGTATACTCTGATTATGCCTCTAGAGCAACCATCACATTAACAGCTGTTAAAATGCATGTGTACACTATAGTCTGTTCACTTTAGAGTAAAAATACATGTGAGTAATGCTGCTGCTACAGATAATCCTAGTTGGCCAACCAGTGAGAAGCATACGAA
The DNA here is from genome assembly GCA_013368495.1 of Paragonimus heterotremus. Classification (NCBI taxonomy): domain Eukaryota; kingdom Metazoa; phylum Platyhelminthes; class Trematoda; order Plagiorchiida; family Troglotrematidae; genus Paragonimus; species Paragonimus heterotremus. The sequence goes on along the minus strand of LUCH01002233.1, from coordinate 95,263 downwards.
TAAATCACATTATTGCCAAGCACAATCCTTAATTATGTTCATTGTTTAACGCAAATATATTGATATCATATATATCACCTGGAACATTTCGTTCAGTAAAAATACTACGAAAAAAATCCTGGTGAACGATAAACTGATCTAAAAAAAACAGCAAGATAACCCCAATCCACCCTGTGATAACTCAAGTCTAAGATGGTCATTTCGTCTTCGTGAAATTACTTGATCTAAGTAGTCTGGGACTGCCGCAAAACAACTTTGTACGCAACGACAAAACCAATTTGTCCCTATCGAATCCAGCATGAATTGGTCAAATTCACCACCGTATTAGCGCACTTTCATCTTTCATATACACGAATCACGAAAAGTCCATGAAACCCCTCCGAAATGAAGGCATGGTGCAGCTTGTCAGGCAAGTATCCAACCACAGTAAATGCATACTAAATGGAGCACGTCTAAAACACGGAAGATGATGAAGAATAGCTTAGGGAAGAAATACAATAAACGAAAATGTTTACATAGTGAAAGGTAGGTGGGAGTATTACTGTTTCCGGGGCTTTGTTGCTGTGCGACCAAAAAAATGAACTGGTAGAAATTATTAAACGCCTAATGTAAACGAATACGGTATCGTTATATTAAAACATAAGTACCTCAGAAAGGATTCAATGAAAATGGGGGGGGTAAAATAGACTAGAAAGTGACAGCCATAGATAGCCGGTGTTCTATCAAATATCCGATTCACGTCACTGTTTGCTTCAAAGGATCTTCTTACTGCACGTAAAACTGTTTAGTAAAATTTATAACACGTAGAGCTTCACCAAGTCAATATTTAACGTTATACGAAAACGCATTTGGTACCAATCCATGTAGCACAGTGCAGTGGGGTCCACGCGAGGCCCATGGTAGAAACAGACGTGAACATATCCCAGTACAAATTTGCGCACTAGATCAGTCAAATCTCATTCACCAGCGATCCATTTTCGCTAAGCTTCCAAAACCATTCAAAACATTAAAAGAAATGGAATGAGACATTATACGCGAGCAAACGCTGCAGAGATGAGTTTGGAGTTTCACTCTCCGCACATACCAGGGATGGAGGAAAAATGAAACCCCGTCTTATAGTTTTATTCCCAGGCACTCCAATAATATCAAAGTCATCTGCCAGTTCTTGTCAGATACCATGCATATGTTCTCCTTAACCTTAACAAAGTTAGTACATGGACCATGATAATATGTTTCATGGATGTGCTTAAAATTCCATATCCCCGTAAATAATGGAGCTGAGGTAAAAGTAAAATATCTGAAAGCACTGCCCTGAATTTTACACTCACATGTGAGAAGCATGTTAATCTCAACCATACTCTTAAGTAAGGACAGAAACGTCTAGCTTCCTTCATACCTATCTCTGCGAGTGAGACAGTGCGGCCACTAGAAAATATCCGGAATCACGACTGTGGTTTAACAAATATCCCTAAACTTGGTGTAAATAATTATACCCTTTTGAACGAAAAATCAGTTGACTTCTACTTAGGCTATAATAACTTGATAGGATATTTATTTTCAATGTTTTGCTCATTGTCCACTCAAATCCGCGGGATACGGGAACAGTTTGGCCGGCAGTACGTGACAGCAAAAGTCAGGTGGTGGTTGTTAAAAATATCCAACTCAATTCATTCCTCCTACTCCAAAAAATAATCCCTTGGCATAGGATGAAAAAATTCATTGTTTTATTGCATGTACAACCCAACAGCGTTTCATACATCGTCTATTTTTCTGCATTATTTACAGTGTTTCTTTGCAAAAGGCATCACAGAACCATTTTTATTGTTGCGACTTTTTATTTGGTCGACGCGTATCGAAAGTGCGATAGAATACTCTTGTTTTTAACTATTGGGTTACTTTTTATTGTGCCTATAGATATAAATTAAAACCGCAAATTTAATGACATGTTGCAAGAAGCGGTTATTATTAGCTGCAATAAAATCCCCTTCACATGATTACTTCATGCGGGATGACAACTGGACGCATATAGTATTTCTTATGCACCCCCGAACGTGTCGTGAATATTGAGCCTTTGATCCGCACAAGTACTCCGTCTGAAAAATATCAAGCATCAAGCATAAACTCGTCACAACCATTCATTTCTTTATATCCGACTGCAATCTCCTGATGTGTCCAACATTTTGAATGGGGAACACGTGTGCATGTGTGCGTTACGCGTTTTTGTTCAAAGAAAGCTTGGCTCTCACATGATTGTTGTCTTGACCTTTATCAGAATGGACGCCAGCTTTTTAACCACATAAAATAAAGGCAATTAAATACTCGTCTGACGTTTTAGGAATTTAGCAAGAGACTTTATAGGGACGAGGACAAACAAGATAACAAAAATTGACGTGGAGGAAGACAATGGACATGTTACTGTAAGAACAGGCAGCGAAATAACAACTATAGTAGCAGACAACGAAGAAGGTAGAGTTTCGGTTGAAAATCGCGCCATCTGAAAAGATGTGTGAGATGAGGACATCAGTTTGCGACGCACAATAGAAATAAATGTCTCGGGATCAAAAATGTGAGAGAAAGGAACTGAGGTAAGTGAAAGACAACTGAGAAAAACACAAAGTAGTAATTTTTAGCGTTGTCGCCTTAGAGGTTTTTGAAGGTAACGACCTAAAACTGCAGACAACCGTGGTAACTTGAACAGATATACTGGTTGAAGCGAGTTTGCTGTACGCTGCAAACGTTGCATGCCAGAGTTTCCACATATCGCAGGTGCGCACACAATAACTGTATTCCTTTATTGATCAGACTAAAAATAATTTTACCGGATGGCTTTTCACACCCTAAATCTCAAGCAACGAGACAAATGCTCACGACGCACTAGAGTTATTTCTTCATCTTTTAGATTAACCTCGATGCAGGCCAGCTATGGTATGCTTTCTGCCTTCCTGCCGTAAGGCCTAGCCTTCAGACAATCGTTTACAAACACTGAAATAAATGTACACATCACTTTTTTCCAGTAATAACCTCTAAAAAGTTTGCAAAGATCAAGGTAGATGCAACAGATGAAGTCTGTCATTTTCACTGAATGACGGACAAGATTTGCTTGCTCATGTTGTATAAAAGTCCCTTACCCACGGCGAACCATGAAAATCCCGAGCGTATAACAAGACCAGAAACATTTCATTTATTGGCCAAGCTCGTTCACATTAAAGAGCAAGTTTATGATAATCAGCTGTCTACAATGATTCAAGCAACTAACAAACACTTTATCATTTTTGACAAGCGCAACTAACAAACACTTTATCATTTTTGACAAGCGCTTCGTTAAAGTTCCTTCACAGGTTATGGTGAGTTTACACATTCAAAAGTAATCAGCTGACAGAATGTGAGGGAGCCGGTTTCTAGCAATTTCCAGGAAACAAAACGTATTTACTCGTACACTCCGCAGAATTACTGCAAAGCGCGCTGAAGGGAAAACAAGAAGAATTTTCCTTGACGCAAGCGATATTATGCGGAGTACTTGTAAACAAACCTTTGCCTTTCAGCAGTTTGAATACCAGTGGGATGGTGAGATAATTACTTGATTACTTATACCTAAATAAAAGAAGAGCCCATCAGGAACGGTCGACGAAGGTAACCACTAAAATGCCACCGTTAAACTTGACCAATCCCCTTGTCAAACAGTAAGTTGTAGAGTTCAACTGGTGAACAACGGATTCAAATTAGAATGCTAAAAATTAGTCGGGATCACCATTAGAAGGCTGAATCAACTTGATCACATAAGCTTGAAAAGTCGTGCAGTAACAAACTGGTCAAATACTTTGAAACATCTCGGTAAGTATACCGGAAGTGGGATTAACAATTCTTAAAATGTAAAGCACAACACACGCTGTGGACACGGCGCAATATAAACCGAGCTCTCAAAAATTTATCGTCAAGCCTATGCAACCACAGAGGATACTTTAACGGGCATAAATGTGGTACGGTTTCTAAACGGTTAAAAACAAACATACACACCACAAAACTTAATGACTGTTAAGATTTTGTGGGTATTGTGTTTTTCATCGTTTTGTCTCTGATGAGGTGAACAGTTCACACAATTTAAGCCCAACAGAATGTTTTGCACAATGGGATACCGACAATATTAATTCTTCAGTTCGTTTTTGCTATGACTGGCGAAGAGTTTCTGAGAAGATGTGGATTCATGATGCCTAATCTGTTAATCGGGAGCCACATTACTACACAAGACAATGAAAAATTGAGTAATACTTCCGACGGTGCACTGTACCAGTTAAATTGTAACAGATAACTCACTGTTATGAACTGTATGGAGGATAATCAAATAACACCCCTCGGATTCCGTAGCTGGCACATAAGGATGCAATTCATCCTAATTCACCTACTGTTTAACACGCTCTCCCAAAAGGACAATCATATCCTGGCCATATCAAAAATCAAAAGACAAAATATGTTTCCAAAGAAGTTTGGAAACCTAAACGGTAGTTGGCTCTATCTTAGACTCGGACAGCTTGCAACAACCAAGAAGGGAGAGAAGAATGCTGGAAATAGGTTAGAAACCATTAGGCAGTAGTCACTCTGGCTAATGGACTGTGCTTGGATGCTCATCGGCTAGTTTATCCACCGCTCTGTAATATCGCTTTATGTTAATCCTTAGTAAAAAATTAGGTTCGGCGAAATTTTTCTTGTTAAGTTATTTCCAAATCAACGACTTTTGCAAAACATATTCCACAGGAAAACAGTCAGCTAATTTCAATAAACGCAAAAAATTAACACATTGCTGTTTCTGAACCTGGCAAATAAGGCTAGTTTGAGACTAGACATCCGTTCGCAATCCCCTAGAATGTTTCATGGAAGTCAGTTTGTAATTTTAAATCGGCCAGCTGCATAAAGACACCTGAGGGTGACTCTTAGAAAGTTCGCTGATATCCTCAAAAGTTGTCCAAAATGTTCAGTCTATCCGACCAAGAACCACAAGGCGAGTTCAAGGGTCTCGCACCCTCACTGCATGTAGGTTGGATTAGTTTGTTTTCTTTAACCCTTAACTCCTTATATTTTGACGTCTTAATAATGATAAAATCCACTAATGACTTCGCGTAACCCAGTTAAGTGCCAGTTCTGATAGCAGGCAATTTGTTCTCCGAAGTTATTCCGTGAGCGAATATAAAAAAATATTCCGACTACATCATCTTGCTGGCCGATTTCACACGTAAAATGTCAGTTGCTGCGTATTGCAGTAAAAATTTTTTAACACATACTCACTGCCAACAGAGGTTTGCACACATTCTTTGGCCAAAACTTTTTTCTCATACATGACATAGTATTACTGAAACACACTTTGTCTGCTGGGATACAGATACGTGTGATGGATACCGTGTGCTTTTAATTGAGCATGTCAGATTATGTGCCGGGGTTTTGTGAAACAAATTTTATTACTGGTTACGCTACCTGCGTTTTTACCCCGTCAGTTTTCTGTGCAGTTCACAAACGTTTTCATACGATGTCGTTCATCAGTACCTCAGTATTCATTAGGACGATACTATGTGAAGAATTGTGGTCCAGTCTTGAGCTGAAAATCAACCCCACTATTAAATAACAATTAGTAAAATCAGTCAGTCGTCAGTGAAATACCTATTTGCTCTGTACGCTCCACTTAATCTACTTGTCTTAATTATAGTGAAATTGGACTGTGCCTCTTACACACTGTTTGAGGACCATCAAAAGACTGACACAGCTTTGATCTCAACTGAACAAACCAGAAATGTCCTCAAACAATGTGAGCCTCCTAAGTTTCCCGGATGAGTAATCCCAATGACTGATGTCAGACGTGCTATATACATAAAGCAGATAGCTACTTTTATAGGCGTTCACCTGACTTACTTAGTCGTAAGCAAGTGAGAGCAATTAAATGTTGTCTTCCAGAGAACAAAAGGAGAACTAAAGAATAATGAGTGTCCCAAGATAAGCAGTTAAACATAATAAGATTTTCTGCATTATTCTTAAGCAGACAATAATGAAACGAGTATGTTCGCAACAGTACTCAATAATACACTGCGAGTGTTATACAACAAACTGACCATCAAAAGAAAGTATAATTTACGGAGTGCATAATCCTTCTGTTCAGTTTATTCTGGCCTGTCTACAATGTACAATATCTTGACGAACTGAACTTGATTTGAATAGTAGGTTAAAACTGAGGCAAGGTTGTTTTCCCTAGCGATTTAATACTTATCCCACCCTGCAGGTCAAGATGCTGATAATCTTGTTTATGGTTACGTTTTGTGGCTGGTTTTAGGTCGTCTGTCTTTTCCTTAACATTATAAAATATTTTATTTATCGAAATACCTAAAGACTTCACTGAATATGCAGATGCTATTTTTGTTAGTCGCTAAATAAGCGTTCAAATGAAAAGAAATTATGTGGCAAAAAAAGTGATAGTAAATCGTTTTTGATTCTTCCTCTTTTTTGTCGTTATTTGCGAAATTCACGTACCAAATAATAAGTATTTACCTAGAAAATATCACGGATGTTCTTTTCATTAGTTATTAATCAACTACTTTAAGTATGAATCTGCTAGCGTGTGTGTCCATTGTTTTTTCACCCCACAATTTTTTCTAACAAACGTCTATTATGGAATGCTCAAATCTGTACGCTATTATTTTGCTTAAACGTGTTTGGCTTTTCACCTTTACAGTGAACAGTGAAACGTGGTTTCATACTTGATATAACCCTTTATCCACCTCCATGGTAAACATTACGATGTAGTTTATAATTTAAGCCTATTACCTAACTCACCGTTAAAAGAAGACTAGATAAGGTTAACCTACCACCTTGCAATAATTTCGTTTCAGTAGCTTAGTTTTTCCCTTTACCGCTCATTGCGACCAAACACTACATAGACCCATACGTGAGCACACTGGTTCCAAACACTGTTAATTCCCTCTGAAACCAGTTGCGCTCAATATAAATCAGGCGGCTAAAATTGCTGTTGATCACACCCATGGTACTGTCCGTAGTTTTGCTACTACATTGTTAATTTCTACTTTACGAAACCTTTCTACAAACTCTGTAACGCGCCAAGCTGTCTACAGTGTTTTTGCTTCACTGAATCAGAGTCACCCAGAACAATGTGAAGTTTTGGCTTTCTTCTGTATTCATGTCTAAAATGTAAGGGTGCTTAAACATTTCCAAATTTCATAATGTGAAAACGATTAGTCTTCAATCATTTTGCGCTTTGACACTAAACTTCATGGAATCAGATGGATGTTGTATTTTAGGTGTATGGGTCGCTGATCACAGTGAGCGTATCAAACTGATTGACCCCAAAATGTCTGCTAGGTAGAGGTTTTAAGTTCAGATTAGTTCACGAACGCTGTTCTTTAAACGAACGTTGTTGTTGTGATTATAAGCACAAAGTTGGTAGCCACAATGGTAGGTTAAACTTCTGAAACACAGCTCCTTATTTTCTTACCTGAAAGACCACTTGATTTGTTGTACTAGGCGACCAAACCTCTAAACTTATGTTACTGGTGTGAATGTATAAGTCGAAAGCGAGGGCTGTTCCACTTTATGGCCAAGAAGCCTGGACGTTTCGGGTAGAAAACGCAAATCACGCTGAGTTATTTGACAATCGATTTTTGTGTTCGATTATACTCATCAAGTGGCGCCAACTAGTAGGCAACGAAGAGGGTAAGAAGTGAGTATTCGGTAATGGTTGCCAAGTCATCTTTCAGTGTGAACACACTTAAGTGGCCAAGTCATGTACTAGAGATGTCAGCTGGTTGTCTGTCACACCGAATGCTCTTACCAATGGCGCAAGTTACAACGTGAAGGGCTGATGTTTTGGAGTAGTTAAGTGAAATCAGCCATCAATCAGCTGACCACTGTAGGTCGAATTTCTTTAACAGGCTGGAATCGTTGTGACTCACGGGGTTAGTAGCTACAGACGTTAAGAAAGATGACGAATAATCGGGTTCGGTGGCGTGGATGTCATTGTTGTTTGTCCAAATTATTTGTGAAGTAGGTGCGAGTGATGACGAGGTGGAGTGAAGTCTGCGATGAAATTGTGTTAATGAACACGCCAAACTTTCACTACGGATTGGTTGTAAATTCTCAAGGTGTAGAGTTCTCATTATTGAATGCTTGAGTTTAGATAGTTGGCTTCGGTAGTCAGTTCTCCCACTTATCTCCTTTTTTTCCAGTCAAAGCCTGTTCATTTGTTAGAGGCTGTGTGGCGCTTGAACATCAGTGTCAACTACTGATGTATTGCTGTCTTAGGCGATGGTGATGGTCTTTTCTGCAACAGCAAATATGCATTTGAATTTGACCAAGTAGCGTGCAGATTACTGTGAAATTGCGAAGTGTTTGTGACTTTTTTGGGATTCCCAGTCCAAGCCGATCAACCGATTTCGACGCGCCTGTTTGCTTTTAAGTACTCTGAGTTGAAAGTGTGAAAAACATTAATTCTGCAATGCAATTTTACTTGAAGCTAGTAGCCACTGTTGCTTGTTAGCACCTTTGTTTGTACATTAATTTTTAGGTTTTGTCGACAAGTACACAGTGGAGTACCGGTGAACAAAAAACTGTGTTTAGATGAACGAAGAGTTTTAGCATTCCATTCTTTCTGTGAACGCAGCGCGTGATTTTCGACTGTTAGGCGCATACTTGTTTCGTTTTGTTTCATCAGAAAAAGCTGGCAGGCTTTCCATTCATGTATATTTCTTTCGCAAATCATCAACTTTACCTGCATCACGAACATATCTTGAAACATAGTGAATGCAGAAAATGTACGAAATTGCAACTTTATAAGTCGAAACGAGAAAACTGTAACTTTAATCACCAATCTATCAAAAATACAACCATAATGTTTGTTCGGTGAGATGGCAGCACTGATTGCCTTCCTTTATTTTGAATGTATAAACCAGGAATCTTTGTGACACAATTCAGACTAACATCATATAAGATCAAGATTTCATCTAGCTCCTACAATATAGGGACACTGGTTACTATACACGATAACTCATGTCAACGCACTAGTTCATCACACAAGTGTGGAAGTAATGAATGTTTAGCATGGAGTGTTAGACGATTACACAAACAAAAACAGTGTAACTTGTGGTGCTGCAATTACATAAGCATTACCGAATTTTAGGTTTTTATCTTAAACCGTCGAGTTTCTATTTTCCTTCGAGCCATTTTCAGGAAACCGACAACATTCTTCGGAAGTGTACTGTGACAATGAGACCTTTACCCCTCTGGCACATGTAGACCCACGGTCACTTGACTGCCACTTCCAGCCCAACACAGTTCTTGCAAACGGCACGACATAGGACACCATGAGCTGCTCTCGAAATGCTTATATTAAAACTCGACACGCTTGTCATCCTTCTGGGTTTGGTCATTTCTCAAACAAAACGGAGATTCATATTATTGTTTTTGTGGTACTCTAAGTACATTCGTACAACTTCTCGAATACGTGGTTGATGAAAAGCAGACCATCTCTGCACATTCTCCTTAATAATAGGCCAAGTTTTACTGTGGTTAAGATGGATTGCGCACTCAGAGACAACTCCAATTCTTTTAAATGAGAACGCTTGCTATATTACGGTAGATGTGTATCGTGAATGTGAGTGGGTTTTCAGTTGAACATGAGTGCTTCCATTGATTCATGAGGGCACGGCGAAGTTTTATTTTCTTAGAGAGTAGGCTGTTGAAGTTAAACAATACATTCTCCGTTGATCTGTGAGACGCAGTACTTCACCAACACTGTCCTAATACTACTTTCTAGAACCTACAAATGAATTGCCTAAGTTGTTTCTTATCAGGCCATGGTTCTGGCGGTCTCATTATAATCATTACAACAGAAGCGGATAAAGAAAGGGACAGTGTATAATCTTTTGGGTACTTCGTTGATACTTGATCTCTAAACGATACTCCACCACCAATTCCGTCCTTGTTTGGACTTACAGAACGTAGATGGTCTGGATGGGGGTAAACGAGGAACCCTCCACGCTATAAGTAGAAGCTCTTCATCTCTCGGACACTAATCATAAGACTAGCGAATGTGTCCAAAGTTTAATGCATTTCACCAAGCACAACAGTAATCTTTATACTTCACCTTAACAACACTTACTGCGTTAATGTCCAACTCCACTGTTTTTGTTTGACGTGTTACTTAAACCCACACCTCATGAAAATAACAAACCCTCACTACGCCTTTACTTTTTATATGTTTTCTATGTTACACTTTTTCAATACAAAAACTTCAGGAGAGTATTTTTGAAAGATTCTCATCATTTTTGCTTCTAATGATTGGCGTTCTGTTTGCACCTGTGTTCTACTAGTGAAATTTACAGTAGGTTGTGCCGTGCACTCACCGTTGTTACAGTTTTAGCCTAATGTACATCATACTTTCATTTTTGTGGCCGATTTTGACAACTCTAGCACCACTTGTTGTTTATTGTTCTGGGTCAAAACGTCTTCCCAAATGACGTGGTTAAAATATTCCCGAAATGTCCTTATTAATTATACACAAATAATAACTCCACAGTCAACGCAACAAGTGGGTCTTTCTCTACATTATCCATCAAAGTCCTTACTTATCTTGTGGACAGTGCCAACCTGACTGTCTCCGTTGGCAAACAAAATCCAAGGACTGTAGTAGTACGCGAATTAGGTTGACATGAACATTAAACAACTATAATTGGAAGTACAAATGGTATTATATTGCCCGGAAAGTTTTTATGCGACTGTCTATCTTTAAGAATCCTCACTTATTTAAAAATTGAAACAAACTTTCTCAGCGACCAATGTAAACAGAGAAGTCAGAAACTGTTTTCCGCACAGTGTATTTTTCAGGCGCATTCTGATGCACCTCATGAGTTATACGCTACAGAATGCGGGTTTATATGGCAAAGTTCGGTTAACATGGTGAAGCTAAACAACAAAGGCAAAAATCATGCACATCTGAAGTCATACACACCAGTGAACATCCATTACAATAGTAATCTGGTTTGGGATAGCGAAATGCTCACAATTACCAGAATTTGGGACTCAGATCAAAGGGTCACAATTCACGACGAACCGTCGGCATCAATCGCTCGATACGATTATATTTCGATTTCATCTGAACCTGCCGAAGGCCTTTCGGATAAGTTACCCAAAAAAGTCGATGATCCTTCTGCTCGCGAAGATGGTAACAATTAAAAATAGAAAGAAGCCCCATGCGCACGGAAAGACTTGTTCATGAATATCAGGTCGCTGGTGAGTAGTCGAGGAATTGGTGAAGTTCAAGTTGAACATCACTCACATTTCATCGCGACCCTTACATTCAGATGGACCTCCCAGTCAGTCTTTCTCTCAAAAAAGCACTAGACTTTAGCTTCATTTTCATTAACGCTCGTCAATAGTGCATATCCTTTTCATGGCCGGGATTAGAACTCCGGCCACACTGTTCATGAGACAACCATGTTTGCAACTGTGCCATTGACCTCACGTTAGGTATGACCGAATTGTCATAAGTGAACGCTCAACCACTTTCGCTTGTGAGTAATGATCAGGCCGTCCGACCATCTGAAGAGCTTCAATTTTATACCAGTCTACCAATTAGCTAACCAGCGTTGGTCGGCTGACCTTCACTCACACATATCCTGTTCTCATTCCTTCGGATTTACGTTGGATTCGTGGTGAGTGAATCTGTGCAGCGCAAACCATTTGTAGTGAGTGTTATGCAAAGGCAACCGTGACGGACCAATCCGAAGCGGATGCTACCAACCTTCGTTGTTTCTTTTCTTGTATGGTTTCAAAATATCCGCTGAACTTTCCTACATGAACCGGATAAGATGCAACTAAATGCACTTGACAGACAAGTTGTGCGAGAAGCAGTTTTCGATTTCTGTGTTCAAGTTTTCAACTATGTTTAACATTGTAATCCGCCCGCGCTTAACAATGAAAGTGCGGGCATGTCGGTGTTATTATTTTTGTAAAATACGTGACACACTGACGGTACTGAAAGAAGGATCACTGGAAAGGTCGTAAGGCATAAAAAGTCCCCTCTCCAGACGGTGTAGCAACACTAGATGAATATAAATACCGGAGTGGTGATTGCACCCTAGAACATCCATACACAACGGAGTAACTACCGCAAGAGTAAATACCTAGTGAGTCATTTTTGGACGCTTGAGTGTGCAGCTGGAAGACCGATGAGTAAGCAAAACCCCTTTAATATTTGGAGCTGTTTACTTTGGAACATAGGAGGTTATCATTCGTTTAAGAATGAAATAGTTAATATCATTAATAATTTGATTGTTTGGTACATGTGTGAAAAGACACCTTACGCCAAAAGCTCTCTGGTAACCTTATCAAACTACTCTCATTGATCACCTGGTGTAAAGTTACCACGAGTTTGCTTCCGTGAGTTCCGATATTCGGTGCTAATCTAGTAACATTTTATTGAATTTTATCACATTTTATTTTGTTCATCTATATTCACGTTTGTTGACAGTAATAAACCGTTCAGGTCAGTTCATGTCTCGGCTAACGCGTACAGTGGACATCAAAATCAAGAGTTTTGTTCTCGGCAGAAACACATGAACTTGCGAGTAGACCACCGGATTTTTATCTCTGCATCATTATGATGTTGCATTACCAGATCACGTTAAGGCCGTTTTGTGCATTTTTTGAATAACACTTAATTATCATTTTTAAAAACGTTACACGCTTTTTTATTATCGAAACTAACAAGATGAACAACACCTATCCGAAATGTTTAATAATGCTTTACTATTTTCCTGAACTGATGGATTGATCTGGATTGGTATATACCATCACTCTATATCGTTTTGGAAGTTTCCGTAGCTGTTGGTGGATAATCACAATTAAGAAGATAGAAGAGCAGATTGTTGGATCTTGGTGAAGAAATTCATCTGTTCAACTGTTCTTCCTGCAAAGTGAACAAAGTTACATTTTAATTCGCTAATCACTTGGTAATTTGCAAGCAATTTCGTGCAGGTTACAAGAATATCAATTTTTATCATTCCATTTTACAGGGTCAAGTGATACTACATTATTTAAGGTATTAACATTTCATTCTGATCATATCACGGTTGTGGTGAACTCAAGGTAAAACCAAAGTACCTTCTAGTCAAGCTCATGGTTCTTAAGAGAAACAGAACAATATATGACAATGTTTTAGTGTATTTAAAAAATTCAGTCGACAATACTCACACGAACGATGACTTTCAGGATGAAGTTTACCACGATTTAGTTTGGCATTTGTTTAAAGTGTGCATGCCCATCTCACTCAATCTCATTCCAAAACATTTTATTGCCGGTTAGATTCTAAAAATGTGTTAGTTTTAGCATACAGCTAGTGTTGTAAAGTCATGACAAGTTTTATGTCCATGGATCTCTGCATGTAGCTCCACAATAATTCTCACCAATTCAGTCAAATATATATATATATATAGTTAACTGAATTAGTGGAAATCATTATATGTATATATGTATATGAATATGCTTATTTACATACATCTGTTTGTTTGATAACGAATCCTAGTATGGATTTGAAACGTCACAACAAATCGTTCTGTATTCACTGTGTGCCCTTTTCGGAATGAATCACCACTGTTTTTGAAATATTTTTCCCTCATATATATTTACTCATTTATTACTATTCACAAAATGGAACATTAACAAATATGTAGATGTGACTGAAGAAGTAAATAACCCAAAATCACCGGTTGTTTTTAATGGTGAAAAAGTGTTAATAAATTTGCGGATACAAGCTAGTCCTTGCTTGCAGCACTGTCGTAACACATTGCTTCCACCTAACGATTTGGATAACTACGAATTTTCCAATCTGGCAGGTGACATTTTACCGACTTTAATTTGAGAGTGGTCAGATTTTCATGACTCATAATTATGCCATCGTCTGGCTGAGTTGACTTTTCTTTCAACAGTCAACATCCACTTTAAACAACTCATGTTTCGGCAAACGCTATCAGAGTGTGCTGGATATGCGAGAAAACCAACACAGACCTTGTTTCTTTGTAACCTTGGTTAGTGGTCAGGAGATTAACAGTTCCCAAATAGGCCTTGATGAACTGTCCACATGCTCACATAGACCACTGGGTGTGAGCTAACACGAAAGGATCACGTATGTCGAATAATGATGGTTTATCTACTTTTTTAAATAAATAGGCTGGCTCTCTGACCCAGATAGCATGTTTAAACACGAACGAGTGCTGTATACTCTAACTGTTATGGAAAAACCAAACGCTTCCGTGAGGATACGACCTCTGTGTGTGTTTCCACTCTCTTTATGGACATCTTTCGTGTAACAGCACAAACTAATCCGCTGATACTACTCAGGTATTGTGGAGGCCCACTGTTTCACACAAACGGCCGGCAACAACGGAGATGAGATCAAGGACAACTTAATTACGTGGAAATACTTTACTTCTACAACTTACAATGTGTATACATGACAGAGCAGTTGCAATATTAAACCGGTTCACCTTGGTGTGTATGTTGTTTGCAAAAAAAGAAGCGAAGCAATGTCGTTCACACATTAAGTATCATTCAGTTTACTGGCTGATATAAAATCAATCCTGAGATCGACGACTTGACGAAATCAAACTTCTGAAGAAAAAGAGCTGTTTTAAATGTTGAGATCCTGGAATCTTCTGAGTGCTGCTTCTGTAATAACCTCACTGGCGTAAATTTATCAACCATTTCTATTTCACAACTAAGCAATATTCCGTCCTTCAGAGGAGCATCTTATGACTCTAGTCCCAAACTTCCTAGCTCAGAATAAGTTATGTAGCTTCATTCTAACTAGAAAGTTCTACTCAACAGAGACCATTTCAGTTATCCCCGTTAGTGAACATTGTTCAGTGTGACTGGTTTTCACTAGGTTCATTAGATTAACACACCACAGTAGTCACTTTGCTAGGGTGACAGTCAAGATATTCAGCTTAAATGATCGTCTTGTTTGAGTGAAATAGGATACCACAACGATTTTCTAGGTATATGCGTAAATACTCATAACTGTATCTATTGCAACAGTGATAATATTCAAACTGGAGTCCGTTTTCATTGAACCGGCTGATCAATTTTACACTTGTAAGCGACTGCTGGGCTATAAATGCTCGTAATTCTAGCTACCGATTGGACAGGGGGGGGCACGGATCTTTTCCTTCGTCGGAAGTCCTGTTTAATATGCTTCATCCCTGTACACACGCCACATTTATTTACCAACGTTAACTACCTTTGTTAGCTGAAACTGCGATAACTATATGAATGCCTGCGTCGGCGAGTGAAAAGTAAATGAGAACACGGAATACAAGGGTGAACACTGATGAACAATTATGTTACAACACTTCCACCTCACAGAAGAGATCTTCAAGGACAGCGAAATCTTTCTATCGGTAGAGGTGGTCATTTTTGAAGCAGATGATTTCAGCCCATTTGCATTCGATTGATGAATGTGTGTTGTAGCTGATAATAGTCGGTAATAGTGAGAATAATGGTTAATAAAGCAACTTCGAGTTGTCGGTTTCATCAAAACTGACATGCACTTACAAATAATATTGGGCCTCGTTGAGACCATATACTTAACAGTACGGACCACACAGAAAAAAGTGCACTGTCGAATAACCTTAGTGTGCAAACGGCTGTGGCTGTTTGACATGCATCGTCGTTGACAAAAAATAACATTTCAGAGTAAACGATGCTGCGATAGTTATTTGTAATTCGGACCAAATCCCCTAGCTTACTGCACACTGTCAAGCGTGTGCTGCAGTGAAATGACAATTACACGAGAGCTAATATAAGGTCAGGTTGTCAAGTGCATCCAGGCATCACTTGACGTTAAGTCGCACCTAGTGACTCATGGGCAACCGAACAAATTTTGAACATTGTGCTAGTTGGTTCGGGGACCAGATAAATAGTTCAGTTTGACAAAGACGGTCGTAACTTTTGACATTCCATCTGCTCCTTCGTTGTCTAGAAAACCTTCAACATTTGTTCAGATGTGACTTGCGCCATTCCCTTTTATACCGAAAAGATCTTCGGTTCATAGTGTAATTGCACATGGTCACATCCGATTACATAACCTTTGATATCCTCTACACATCCAGATCTACAGAACTGTTCTCAAAGAACCTCATTCACACGTCCTGGGTGATCATTTGGTGGGGTTGGTTTGACGTCTGATGAGTCCTAGGCAACGTTCTCTAGTCAAAGGTAGTTCAGATTGGAGCATAGTAGAACGATGCGCTGAGAGTTTGCACGAAACAAGCCTATTTTCTCTACTGATCTGTACTACTAATAAGTCACGATCAAGTTGGAATTTGTTCTCAAAGTTTGTCATACTACTTCTATTTGGGGAGAAGGTGGACCCATACTATGCACCAAAAGGTGTTTTTTGTATTGGGGTGGTTTGTTTCTTTGGTACAGGTAACTACTAATACAACAATTCGTGTTACAAAAAGTGTTGTTAGAATGAATGGGTTTCCATTTTGAAAGGCTCCTTCTTAACAGATCAAAGTACTAAAAATATTCAATTTATCAGACGTTGGTGAACAGTTTGATAAGCTACGGTAATTATGCTACAGTTATGGCCGTCCACGACCAAGTTAGATTAACTGAGTGATGAACGCATAGTATGCTGTCCAACTGATAGCAATTATTTCATTGTTGTTAAATCATCAGTTATTGCTGAACATTTAAATTTTGTTGCATGAGAGCTCGTTGTTGTCGGTATGGAGATTGCAGCTCGATCTAACGAACCCTTCCAATTCTAGCCGTTCATATTATGTTGCCATAATTTTCTAATCAGCCGACTTCTGTGACACGATGAATGGATTCAAATAAGGCAGCAAGAAGACGGACAGTGGTAGATGTTAGCGTTTATTACTGCTTCTTCAGTACCAAATAACAATAACCAGGAACATATATGACACTATCAGGGTGGGGATGAAGAAATAAAATCGCAAACTTCTGAACTCGTCCATCGCCAGACACATATTGGCCACCGGTCACCAGATCAATCCTGAATCAACATACAGGTTCATAATGCGCCGCGTTAATTCGCGTTTCCTGAGTTTCCGTTAGGCGGTCGCGATTAGTCGTCTCAAGCCAGCATTGTGTGTACAAAAACAATCATATGTAAGCCTTAGACTCTCATGGACCTAATAGCCCTGCGCTGTTGTTCTCCACCTAATTTGCTATTTTATATCTTCATCCCCACTCTGATACTGTCATATATATGTTCCGGGTTATTGTTATTTGGTACCGAAGTGGCAATACGAAATGCTAGTATCTGCTACTGTCCTTCTCCTTACTGCTTTGTTCATATTAATGAAGGAAACTAACTGTTTCAGATTTAGGTATATCTTCACTTTAGACAGACTTCCACATTTTGTTGCTAACACCGAATTTTTGGTAAGGCTTCGCAACCAGGCAAAATATTGTTTGCGGTTTATTTGTTTGCCTCACACCTGGTCTTTTTCTTCAAAGTTATGTTAACCTCTAACTATTTTTTCACATCTAAGAACGCAATAACAACGCCACTCATGTATACAATCTTACGTTTGCTATATGCGATTTTCCAAGCCAAATCACGATCAGAATTGTAACTCTGTCTAGTAACGTCCAATGCATTATCGTTAGGCTTGGTGTGTCATGCATTATATGAATTCAAATACAGGATGCAACATTTGTTGCCAGAGCGCCACGTTTTACCCTTTTCATTTATCCTCCTTCTTCTTGGAATCTACCTCTTTCCTGATTAGTTTTTCCCAGTCAGCATTCATTTTCTCAGCACACATAGCGTTACGAGTGTGTAATGAGTACGACACTGACAGTACTGAGCTGTCTAGCCTCAAGAGTACGTGGTGACATTAATACATTGCGAACACTAATCGACTGTACAGGTCATATGACAATATGATACACGATGTTGTCTAGTGTAATGACATTGTGATGAACCCCTTTTAACGATTATTTAAAATATGCACCCCGGTATCTGAAGCCGAGATACATACGAGTTGTGGGTCACATGCTTTTAAGAAAGCATTTTTGTTGGCATGTGTCATAAGTTATACACAATTGGCATCAAAATTGAAAGCAAATTCATACGCTTATTATAGGACGATCCAAAATGCATACATTCAACTGACAGACGAATCGTAAGCAGAAAATTTGTTACAGGCAGAAATCATAATTAGTGCTATACAGAATTTCAGGTATACATGAAAACAATGAAGTAATGGCTGGAATGAAATGAATTTGCTCAATCCTCAGACTGTTTTGCTACTGTTTTTGACAGACCTGAAATGACTGTTCCGTTGAGCAAAGTTAGTATGTGTTGCTTATCTGACTGGCGTCCTCGTAATCACTCAAACTGCTGGTCAGAGACGCTATCTGAGATGACGGTGTGCCACATTCACTCAATCAGTAAATTATTCGTACCATTTTCAGTTCTTCCGCTCAGCTATCTTTTATAATTTTTAAC
Organism: Paragonimus heterotremus; assembly: GCA_013368495.1. Taxonomy (NCBI): domain Eukaryota; kingdom Metazoa; phylum Platyhelminthes; class Trematoda; order Plagiorchiida; family Troglotrematidae; genus Paragonimus; species Paragonimus heterotremus. The sequence goes on along the minus strand of LUCH01002233.1, from coordinate 76,731 downwards.
TTTTCTGGTAGCGTTACCTTCTTTTAAATTATCCCCTGTGAGGTTATGATGACGATGATGCTGCTGATAGTGACGAAGTAGCGGACCATCGCTCTAGTATCTATATTGTTGATTAAATTTTCGCATATCGAGTATGATAGTGAAATAAGCATACCTGCATAAGAAACGATTATCACGTCAACTACCAAAACATCATATTTCCGTATAGCTTTTTTCGTAAAGCTTGTTCTTCTAGTATAGTAAGGGTGATTGATCGTTCGCATATGACCTGAAATGTGTGAATATGTTTTCTCGTGAATATTAACTTTTAAGCGATTTCTCCAGTTTTAAAGAAAACTATTTTATACCGTCAAGACGCTTCAAACAATAACATAGTAACAACTTTCACCTGCGAATCATGGACAACTATTGCATAATAGTTTTATCGGATTGTGGAAAGTGGTTTTTTATCATTACACAGAAGGGCGTCAAACTATGCGTAAGATAGCATGAAGCGACAATCCTTTTGTACCTCAACCAGCCACATTCTTGCTGAATCCAAAGTGGGTGTTTGGGATATCATTGATTAGAGGGACAGGTAGGGATTTAAAAAGTTGGTTTCAAACATATCAGCATGAAATTAGTGTTTATTGCAGAGGTATCAAGCTGTGATGTAAGTGCTGACTTTTAGACAATTTTAAGAGTTCAAGCAACTCATACAGTGTTCCCGGCCGTGACAGTCGATAACAAAATCACCGTGGTTATAACTGAGGACGGTGCCAGTCAGATCGTCAAGGAGGTCCTTAAGCTAACTTTCGTAAAATGCAATGGTCAATTGCAACTCAAAAATCATCCACTGATTGAACGAGACGTTACTAATACTCAAGCTAACTAAGAGCATCTGTTGTGACTGAAAATCAACTGACCATTTCGACTTCAGTTATTACAATTATATTTTGCAGTGACTTCATCCAGAGTACCCAGACATTATGCTTTCATTGACAGTGATGCGACTGTGTTCAGGAGTGAATTGTTGCGGGTAGGTGAAGTGATCAATGATTTCAAACAAGCAGTTGGTATGAAACATGTGGGTCAAAGCTAATCCAATCTTTATGAACTAAGTGCACGAAATGCATCCCACACTGATCAATTTTATCATACGACTGGTAGCGTCAAATCTCCAGTAAGTTTATTGGCTTAGGCGGCCTAGTAAAGGGGAAAATTAACAGACACCAAGAAATGTGGTCTAAGAACGCGTCATTCTAAATCTGGGACAGTTCATGCGATGTTTGTAGCCACAAGTTATTATCATCCTTCAAGACCTATGACTTACGAAACTATGGTTATCTTTCATTGTCTGCAGTTGACTGAGTAGATGAAACGCTTTGTCGAGGCCAATAACCACACGAAGGAATGACTGAATAACAGACAGTTACACAAGTTTTGTTAGGCCAACAAGTGAATGTAGCTTGTCAGAAAGTTTTTTTCACAGAGGTGCATGTATAACTGAAGTCACACAGCACCGCTGATACACTTTGATCAAATAAGTTCTAAACAGGCAATCACAGCATTTCAGTTAGATAGTTACTTTGATCAACTGCTTGGTGTTGACTGGTGATCCATCAGATTTGTGGAGCTTGCAAACCACAGAGACTCTACCGTTGGCTGTCTGAGGCATACAAAACAGATTTAATGTCAATGACAACCTTCAAAAATTCTGCTGAAATAGTAAACAGGATTTGTCACGCAACCGGGGAACCAATTTCTGCAAGTTTCACAAAGCTTACTGGCGGTACCGGAATCCATAGTGAATTTGCAGTCTCGGATTCCGTACCCGCGAAAATAGATTAGTTGGATGTTAATACCAGACACACCAAATAGTTCTTACAAACTGTTTGTCTAGTACAGAGTATCGGGTGGGAACTTTTGATTTATTGGGGTGTGGGCGGTGCAATCGTTAAAATTGAGCCGAATTTTACTCTCGCTATGACAGTTCTAATCACCGCTTCACATAGAGATTCTTGACCACCACCAGTTACATAAAGGACCGACAATTACGGCGTTCCCAGAATTCAGGAGGGCTTTTGATTCAATTTGTAGATCTGTAATCTTGTCTAGTCAACCGTAAACAGTGCGTCCCGGGAGTCGTATGTTGACCTCCTTGAAACAAATTATTTTCAGGATGCAGAAGGGTTAGGGCTTTTGAGAGTGCATCACCAAATTTCAGCATACAAGTGGGACGCAACAAAGTTGCCCAGTTCCCTTTCCTTATTTAATTTAGTTATGAACGAGAGCTTAGAGTTTTCTCCGACATACTACAAACTTGGTAGTCTTGAAGTAACTCCATACACTGAATCTGTGGACTTGCACCATTCAGCATAACTCCAACCACTGAGGTTTCACGGGGAGCTAGTACATCCTAGACTGTCTATGGAGTTTGATCTGTAGGTTTAGCGTAATCACTGTCTTCTAAGTTCAGAGCGGCGTTATGAAACTGAAAAGACCGCGTCAGGTCTCAATATTGATAGTACGCCATGTCAGGTTGTTGAGAATTTGATGCACCTTGTTGGATTCTCCAGCACTGTTGGAAAATATGGCATAACAACTAACCATACGGCTAAATCGCGTGGTGTCCGCGTGACATTAATCCTTCGTTCAAAAAGTCTAGTTGCTAATGGGACTGTAAAAGAATTCTTATGGTGCAGGGGTCAAACTTAGCTCGTAAAGTGATTACAGAGAAGCCATTTTAAGTTTCGTTTGCCTCTGATTAGATGACAGCAGTTGAGGGGTGTACCGCTTAATCAAAACTGGAGCAAAACAGATAATGTCGTTTATTGAGCATATTGATTTCATCTCACAGACTTCTTTGGCTTTGGCACGTTTTACGAATGCTAACTCACTGCCCACCACATCGTCCCTTGTTTATGAGTAATAGGTTAATCTAGTCATCTGTGTATGGTTTGCAATCGGCACAAAAGAGCACTGTCATCGAAGCTTACTTTAACGGAACGTCTCCAGACCCCCGACTGGGTCCAGAATGGCAGAAAGCATCCTTGGTTAAGCAACCTGTATGTCACGGCGACTAAAAGACATTACGGTACTCGAGTTACAACTAGATGTGCGCTCAGATTTGACGTTGAATAGTTCTGTTTATTGCTCTGACTTTATATGATCCATTCAGTTTATTGTACACATTCAAAATGCACGTCCGTGATTGATCAAAGTGCGACCAATGACGTCGTTCTACAGTTTGCATCTTCTGACTTGCGTTTCTAAATATTTTTGGAGAAATAACCTTCTTAACTTTTTTCTTCCTTCACATAATTCTCTTTCTCACTTTACACAAACTGCCGTTTTCCGTCAGTTATTGCGGTAGGTACGTCACTTTTTGCAGGTGATCATGTTGAGTATGTAAAATTTAGTAATACTACTAAACGATATTTCAATTTTCTTTACTATTCACTCGTGTGTTCACTGTTTTGTTGCACTGTGATCTGTATAAACGATTTTTTTCGTACTCTTGTCACAACTTTTATTCCATGGTTGCGCTTTGTTCTGTTGATGCAATAAGACGTTTCTAACAACAGTACTGCACGAAGCTGAGGCAAGGGTTTTTAGGAAAAGAACTGCATAAGAAACCCGTCAATCAATTTGGACACGAAGAATTCCACACTGGTTAACTCGTCACTACTTGCATAAGCAAGGTTGATTCGCGTCTAACTTGTTGTTAAAAGTCATATTATGCACACACAACTATTCTGAAGAGATGCTTTTTATACCTGGTTCATACTCCATCAATTTTGGCGCGAATGTCTACACACACTTTTGTTATAATTCATTTGTTGGGCTGAATTATAACGTCTCAGTCTCTGACTTCGACTACAAACTGATTCCGAATTTGTTAAAAAACGCCGTTCACTGAAGCTTCATCACGAACTTAAGTAATTTTGCTTACGAAGTTTATCTTCATTTCGAAAGTAATGGGGTCTGATCAAGTCGTGTAACTTCTCAACGGCAAGACGTAACAATATTATTCACTACTTAGATCAAGAATAATAATAACACTATGAAGAGGTCACCATAGATAATTAATTCTTGTTAGAAGTGAACAGCAAGTAGATTTTGGTTTATACCGTGAAATTTGACTCAAGCTTATCTGTTGGCTAATGTAAATCTATAACAATCGGAATTTTGTCGCTGTACTGAATCTCATCGTTTTCACCGTATCAAAAAAATGTCGGAGATCACTGATTATCCGTTTCCTCGCAATGAAAACAGTAGCATTCATTGTAGCAAGGTCGATTACTCTATCAAGCCTGATCCTAGCTTAACCGTCCGTGTTTGTATGCTCACCCAAGGAAAATCGATTTTGGACGCTTCTTTCTATTGTGGTTCTTATTCGTTAAACTATATTAACCAAATGTATTTGTTCTTCTTCGCACTGATCCCAGGTAGTCAATGACTAAGCTTTGAAGTATCACGTTCGAAATTGTAAATTTTTCCGTCGTTTTAAATTACATTCAGTGACGATGGGAATACAAGTATAAAAATAATGGTGCAGTTCACATTCAAGTAATTTTCAAATCCAATTTTCTCCTGACACTCGTCAACCGACCTAGGCCAGTCTAACTATATACACCAGGTGGAGTAAGACAAACTATTATACATGGCAGAGGCAGTTGCATTATTAACCAAATTTTTGAATGCATCTGTCAAATTTCTTATACACACACAGTTTGATAGCAAAAGGTCGAAGAAATTTCGAGACGACTTGAGAGCCGTCAGTTGTAACGTTCACCAGTGACGTTGTCCTCTCAATTTCGACGCTTCGTCATGCATGACTCACACTCAGAGGTGTAAAGTTACCAACAAACTTACCAATCGACTACTTACAGCTAGTTGGTATGTTATGAGCGCCAATCAATCTCGGTCGTATGTAAACTCTTTTTGCCCCTTAAGGAGTGCGTTAAAAACAAACCGCTAATTACCATCTACGGTTTTGAGAATTTGCATCAGTAGGTGACTGCACAGATCTAGTGATTTATTTTTAATTCTGTTTGCCCTATCTGGTCTCATCCAAATATGAAACAGCATCAGAATTACTACGGATCTATGCCTGCCTTGACAGATCGGTTGCCTCCTGACAGAACTGTATCGATGGCAGTCCAAGATAAATATCCTCACTCACGAACTTCGCGGCCTCTGGCAGCAAACTCACAATCTTACATGAGCGATTTTGATTCTCCAGCTAGACAAAGACCGCCTACTCCAGTTAGGCAGATCCACCATGGAACCGTCAAGGAAACATTCACTTTATTCTCTCCGACGAGGGAGACTGGAGAAACAGCTTGGCGATCAGCACATATCAAAGACACGTCTGACATCAGTAGAGTCGCTGCTCTGAGACTAGACTCTAGAAGATCACCAGCCTTACAGGTATCTGAACAACACTGTGACTATGACGATACTGAGTCGTTTGTCTCTGTTCAGACAGATGGTTTTGACACGCCACTGACATTTACACAGGCAAATGATGCACTAAACAGTTTTGCATCCAACAGTCTGCGTTCTTCCAGGCAAAGAATTGAGTCAGGTGCAAAGAGTGCGGACAGCGCCTTTCATGGACGACATGGCTACGAACCAGAAGATGAGGTGCTGACTGAAGATGACATCAGGTATCGTTTTGAACGGGAATACGAGGAAAGTATTCAAAAGCAGAGTGCATGGCTTGAATTCATGGAAATGGAAAAGCTGAGTTTAGAAGGACGCATTCAGCGGGTGACTAAACAACGTCAAGAAGTGAGCTCAGTACCATGTTATTCATTTGTTTTTACTTACCCCAACCAAACGTTAACAACATTGATACAGTACTGATAACGTTTGATCGTATAGTTCACAGACTGAAAAACACTTGTCGGGAGTAGTACACACAAACAGCTACGCTTGGAAATGACTTAAATGATGTGCCTTAATTTGAGGAATTTGAAACACTGGGTTCCCTTTAACCACTTCATTAGAGCAGAAAGAAGACATATTGCGATATGTTAACATTTCATTTACTCTCATCAGTCGCAAACGTAAAACATGCAAGTTAAATACATCATACAAATAAGGACAGACAGGGATCGGACACACATACAAGCACACCAAGTATTACGTAATCACGACCATGGCAACCCGATAGGTTGCCTCAACCACTTCTGTGCACACAACCTCGGTTGGTAAGTTCGGATGAGCATCGCTTCATAATAGGTAGATCATTAATAATAAGATAGACGTTCGAACACTACAGCCAAATGCTGGTCCACGCATTCTCATGTACCGCCGACTCATTCTCATGTACCGCCGACTGATGAGAGTAAATGAAATGTTAACATATCGCAATATGTGTCTTCTTTCTGCTCTAATGATGTGCCTTAAGCCAGACTGTTATTTGAATTCAGGCCATATTTCTTGGGCGATCGATGCGTTAACTGTCATAAAACCGGTTTAGTTTAAGGGTTAAACGTCAACGGTGAATAATGTGAACCTCAAATTTACACAGTACAGGGTTACTGTATAAAACTGAAGAGGTTTTCTCTGACTAACTTTGCTGTATCAGTTTTATGTGTTAACATTGTCCATAATTGTGTTCGTAATAACAAGTCCACAGATTTTTCACACTTGTTAATCTTATTCGTTTGCAGCGATAAGTCAGAATACTACACAAAAGTTGCTTCCCTATAGCTAAAGTATTCTTCTGCATTAATATGTCGACTTTTGATCGAAGTATGTTACGAATCTGATGTCGGACCTTAGGACAAAAGTTATGATGCCGTCACATTCAATTACTTACGTAAATCCTCTATGACAACTGTGGATAGCTTTGTTGTTACTGTGCCTTTATTGCAAAATAATTTTTAAAAATGTGTTAACAGCTAGTGTTGTACGATCAATGACGCTTGTTTTTTTACTGTGTTCGTTGACAAGTTATTTATTGGTTGTGTAATCCTGTATTGTCTACTTTGATACAAAAGCAGAGGCAATCACATCAACACAACCATTCACTTTTGCATGCATAAGGGGCGTCACTGACCTTGTTTGTTTCTCAACAATTGTCCGAAAAGTATCCAGAGTAACCTTTTGCGTACCCCATGGTTTGTTTTTTTTATCCTAACGTTCTGAAGTATGTAAGTAAACAAACTAAATAAACTAAGTTTGTCCGAATAGAAATTGCTCAATGGCAGCCTTCTACTTGCCTCGTTCAAAATCGCGTCGAGAAATTTCTTTTTTTTTTGTGGCATGATAATATGAACAGGAAATTCTGCAAGCGCGACAAATTTGTGATCACTTAGAGAAAAGCGAATCGGCGAATGCCACTTGCGTGGTATATTTAATGACTGGTATGACTAACATTTAAGAAGTCAAGTGTGAGATTAACCGTTAAAACTACTGATGGTTAATGTATATGTGCAAACTGGTCCCAATAAAGTTCAAATCGCAATGGGTGTAAAACGTTACCGCGTATTTGGAAACCACGTCGAGGAGAACAGAACAGTGCTTTGAGTGGTACTGAGCAGTTGATTAGAAAAACCACACTGTTTGCAACAGTGTTTACATTAACGAATGCTGTTGGTAGGCAAGCATGTTACATTTTGATTGTCCCGTTCCTTGTTAAGTTCTACAAACTTGACTTAGGCAATTTAGTTGTTAAAAGTCAACACGCCCTCCAGCAAATTGTTTTGCTCACTTCTCACAAACAAATCCGTTGCAGCAACTAACCGCCGTGTTTCGGTTGTAGCTGATAGACCACAGTTCCGCTTGCAGCAGCTTTTGTCGGAGCTCTGAATAACGAAGCGTTCTCCAATCAAGAGACCGCTCCAGGTTAATTTTATCGCAAAACCAATTAGGATCTGAAGAAGGAAATGTGTGTATTTGAAAAAAAGTAGAACTAATGATAAAGAGTAGTTGATTTTGGCTGATACAAGTCGAATTTGAATTACCACTGATTACAGCTTTCAAATTCAGATGGACAGTTCAGTCGGTCACTTCCGGAAAGCATTGCACTTGAGCCTGTCTCCTGTTACGGCTCACCGACTGAGAGTTTTACTGCAAGCAGACTTTTACGAAACAGTCGTGTTAACCACTGTCCCACTAACCACACAAAAGATTGAATTACCATATGCAAACGTTGGAACACATCAGCTTTCAGTAGTGCTCATATTGCAGTTATCAGTACGGTTGCCTCATGAATAGGTGACCAGAATTTATATTTTGAGGTGGTAGGACTATGCATTGTTGACAATCTGTGACAACAGCAAAACTATAGTCTTCTGTTACTTTTCGAAATGATTGGTGCAATGTTTACGGGACTGCGGTCGCTGCAATCAGCCAGACAGAGAACAAGTTTTATTTACCCTAGCTAAACTGGATAACAAATTCAACAGTAATATAACACCATCCTGTGGTAAAGCACAACCGAAGGTAGAAAAAAATTATTCAAAATCACAAACGCTTGTTTTCAATGCGTAATGATTTTAGCGCCCTTCTCTACTGTTGATAATATACAGTCACTGTATGTTTGCTGCGCTGATTATAACAGTTTTTTTATTTCTAATTACAAAGGTTATTAAAGGAATTAGACGATTCCTTTGGAAAGTCTCTTGATGCTAGCGGAGTTGGCACAATCAGATGTTCCACCAGACGTTAAGCGTTCTTCTGTAGGCAAATTTCTGAGTTACAACCATCGGTTATTTTGAAAATAAATTCATTTACTGAACAAAAACTAAACAAAATAACCGCTGCAGCAATTTGCCTTAGTATTGCTGTCTATTTTCATGCAGAATTAGATTAAGTCTTATCGCCATGAGTCTCAGTAGTAAAAAAATTTACCCAACTGCTTGCTCTGGGAAAAATCGCATGATATACCACTACCATTCATATTGGTTCTCGCAAAAGTTATGCGTGGCTGGTGATTACCAAACTATCTATTCTTCATCTATCCGGAGTTGTGTGACGGCTCATATAAATTCTTTAATTTATGAAACACAGAATCTCGTTGTCCAGTTCATCAGCACAGTGAAAAGATACGTGTTGAGAGATGTTTGCGCTCCGCCTATCCCAGTCGGTTGCATGGCAACAGAAACAGAAATCACATATGGAGCACACCAACTAAATCATGGTAAATTCCATGGCAGTGTCACTGACTTCCTCAGTACCAACTGTGCGCAAAAAAGTTATCTATACTTTATGGTCAGTACGGTTTCCCAGACTATTAACAGCACCGTGCTTTGGTTAGATAACAATATATTCAACGGTGTTTATAGGTCAGTGAAGGAGCTTGTATTCAAGATGTGTTTAGCAATGGAAGACGCCGAGGTTCACTTTGGCCATTCTTTTGCTAGCGTTCGTTGCATTATCACTTCTACTAACCAGTTGGGGATGTGTTCCGCTATCCGCTTTCGTAAACTCCGGTCCGCCTTACCGATACAACTGACACCGCGCTGCATTTGAAACTGTACATTAGACGACACACAGAATGGTATATTAGATTCTTGTCATGAAACATGGGAGACGATATTGGAAGTGAGGAACAACATTCTCAATCCATCAACCTAGTAGGTATGATTTAAAGCCGACCGTCACTCTTTCGTACATTGGCTATCATGTGATTATCTTTGAAAAACAAACTCGATCAAAGTTGCTTCTTGAATGTTGTCTCATTGAAGAATTTAAATTTGCGGAGTTTTTAATGCGACCTTTAGCTTTTACTAAGTTATCAGTCAATTTAATATTATGTTGTGGGAAATTACGTGTTTATGAAAGCTAAGCTTACTGTCTCACAACAGTTATTCGCCGAATATATAAACGTAATACAGGTGGGAAACAGTTGTTGGTGTCAAATAGGAATATCGTCTTGCGAACGCAGACAAATAGATACACCGATGATTGCCAATTCGCATGCTACCGGAGAGTTCTTAAGGCACAGTGTGCAACCGGATGAGCAACCAAACAGTGTTTCTTCAAATAGTATTACTTCTTTGTCAGACTGACTGATGTCCATATCGTTTTCTTATGATTTGCATTTCACGCTATATAAAGTGTCATTCAATAAGTAGACAAGTCTGTCGGAGAAGCTTACAACCGCGGCTAGTACTTTAAAACCATTAGGGGTGAAAATCAACACTTAAAAGACCAAACTCGTGATCATTTATGTTGATCATAAGCACAATCTGCAGCTTATTGCCCAAGAATCTAGTCATTTCTGCCCGGACATTATGCACTCACTGAGCACTTTCGACACACCTAGATGTCTAGCTTATATGGAAAGGTAAAGCCCTCACCAGACTTTGAGTGCAACTTCGTGCGGTAGCGGATGAAATTATCAAAGCGTCCGTGGAACACCACTGGCTGGTATATCTGCTGAGACGGCATCTGCTTCCAAAGATGTATCACCCCTTAGTCCTCAGCCCAATTTATCGCAATACACTCAAAGCTAAGAACTGTACAATCCGCCATTTTTCTGGCAGTGGCTCCGCCTTACAAAAGACAGACCACCTACTTACATCCACACTCCAATTCGTCTGGGCGGTACGGGCGATCAAAATTTACTTACCACGCTCCGGTTCCACGCAAATCATGAGTGAAGAGACTGCTGTCCGCTCAACGTTTAATTCTTTGGAGTTTTATCAGGGACAGTTCATTTGGTCCCACCACGATGGGCAGCAATGTCCTCTATAGCTTTCAAAATGTGGCGATGACATACAGCAAGGAAGCCCGTGTGAAGTAGATGAACAGGTCCTATCGTACGCTGGGCGGTCCTGGTCTTTAGGGAGTCCGGCCCGCCACTTTTTAATTGTTGGCTGCTTTACGAGATCGCATTTTCTCCAAGGCCTTCATTTGTACCATTCAGTTTTGATGCAGCCTCTTACGGACCGAAGTCGAGACTTCTCGATGTGGCCGAACTGACCATTCATTCCGTTTTCTTGGAGACTGCAGTCAACCAGAAACCTCTGTTCAAGTTTTTCACTTGTGCTGGGTAACACTCAAGTTACGTTATACTCGAAACAGGTGCGTGGCCGAAGACCTGACTACAAGGCTACGCCATCCCGACTATATAATCTTTGAGGAACTGCGAGTACCAACAGGAACCATATAGCATTCCTCACGCAATGTTGCTCCTCGACTGGGACGGCTTGCATATGCAGTCATCGAATTTTGCCCACTGACCACCATAGATTACGTCAAAATCCATGATGCAATTTTATAGGAAACTTGGCGTTGCCTGTTGCGACCTTTTTGACAGATGCCCCACTTTGAATAGATACCTCTGGTTCGGATGCGTGGACCTTTACTGTGCACAAGCACTCCGGTAATCTGTAGAACCTTTAATCTTGAGGGATAAATGTTTTTTCCATAAACATTGAGCATCACTCACAACCTATCACGGCCGTCGTATTCAGGTAGATTTTCCAGCCAGCGTCTCTTGTAAAGCAGCACTGGACTCAAGTTTTTCTCCAATTAGAGCTCATTAGTAATGAATATCCTTCCTACGGCCGGGAGTAAAACTTTGGCCACGCTTTTGTGATGCAACCGTGTTTACCACTGTGCCATTAACCTCACGTTAGGTATGACCGCCTTATCATAAGTGAAAGCATAATCACTTTTGCTTGTGGGTAATAATCAGGTTGTCCGATCACCTCAAGAGGAAACACAGTAGCTTTTCTGTTAACTCCAGTCGATGACCTCTCGACTAGGACGTCTCTCCAAGTTGAAATCACAACAACCATTAACCTGTTGAGCAGTATTTGGATTACTGATAGGCAGTAAGGGATCTCGATTTGATGTATATTGAACATCATCCACAAGTGATTGCAGTTGTCTCATGAACACCTGTCCGGGGTTTTAGTTCCGACCTTGGCAAGGATGTGCACTGCTGAAGAGCTCTAATTAAAGAGAAAATGGAGTCTATTGCTTCTTTTTGAAAGGGGCCGACTGGAATACTTATGGGATCAATTTTGTGTGACGCGCAATGTATATGAAAACAAAAATCTCATACTACTCATCAACACTATTTTTTTTCTTTTTATTCCTAACAAGTTTTGTGAAACCCCTTCATTTGATGACACTGGTATTGTTTACTTTTCCATGCATTTTTGAAATCTTTCAGTATGTTTACTCCTGACAGACAACTTGCCTGGAATTATCTTCATCCTACATTTCTCTTGCTTACCTTTGATACGTTGCCTGTTCGTTCAAATAGTTCTCACAGGTTCCCTGCTCACAATAAGCGGTAAATTACAGTGTATATTGGTACTATAAAAAGTGGTGAACTTCAAATTAGCAAACTAACTAAATAGTTTATTGTGATGCACCAGTTTGCAATACCATTCTTAGGACGCTATGATTTCAGCAAATTATGTCACGTATTAAAATGACCAGGTGAACAATTAACCGGAATTCATTGCACTTATATATCGTTGCTTTTGCAACAGACTCAGGAGGTAATTTGTTACTTTGTTCCCTTTGCTCAGCGAGTGAGTCATATTTAATTCACTGTATAAGAAAACCCACTGTTAATAAGACAATCCAGTTTAAGATCCAGCACAAGCTTAAACTAATAATGAAAACAGTGAGCTCAAACAACTGCTCAGGGCACTGTAATGCAAATATGTGACACGACCTGTTGTAGTTATTTGCCTTTTTTATGATTTTTATGAAGTAAAGATTGTTGAGACAAACGCGTTATGTCATCAGTTTTATTTGTTCATCGAATGTCTCAGAAATGATAAGCCGGCCAGTATGAAATGGAGGATAGAAAGACAGAGATTGCACTGTCATTATTTTTATGTCAAGCAGAACAAAAATTTTGTCGGTATGTATCTTCTGTTCGCAAGCAACTGTTTAATGATAATGATGTTTTTGTTGGAGATATTTTTTGACTTCAATGTGTGCTTTATTCCAGCTCGTCGAACAGCTGCTTTTATTCAGACAAAACTCAGAAGGTACTCCAAAAAGTGAGTCTTTGTAGCGATCGAAAATAATATGGGCAATAAAATGTCTGTTATTTTCATAACGTGTATATTATGTGGCCGATTGGAACTGCAGTTTTCATTTGTATCCTAACAATATACTTGATAAGCATAAACAAAGCGTTCGATCCGGTAACGTTTTATTAATTCATGTTAAATGCGTGTGCCTCTATTTCTTTGATTCTTGTGAAGATAACTAATTATTGTCAACGGCCAACATAGAATCATTTGTGTCCTCTAACTTTCCCGTGGCAAAGCAGTGTATGAAAATGTTTATTTTCACACAAGTATTGTTAGGAAGCTATTTTTGTACAGTTAAACCTCGCAAATAACAACATAATCACATCCTTGACGGTGTAACTCAGACGGATGCGATTGGGGTGGCTGCGTACATTCGACTCGTTACAGTTTCCATTCACGCTATATTGTTTTTTCACTTGCAAATAATCCTTCTCAACTTTCAAGGATGCTCGTTTCGCATGCCATATGGCTCACGTGGATTATACCCCAGTCACTCGACTTATATGCAATCCTCTTGGATGACAAATCCGGTGCATCCAGCTGAATCGCTACAAATTCAAAGCCCTTTTGGACAGTATGTTGGTTGGAATATGTCAGATCCAGCCCCAATATGCAGCCCACCTCATGTGGGCACCAACTACGGAGATTACAAATCGGAGTCACCTGAGTGGAATACCCGCACCCATTTTCAGTCACCTCCTCTTCTTCCTTTTCACCATCAACAAGGACAAACAAAATATACATCGGCTGCATTTCGGCGTTCCTTTCCTGATCGTTATAACGATAATCCGTTTCAACAGGACCTCGTATCAATCGAAGTGGATAGAAATTTAGACGGAAGAGTAGAACGTAATCCGGGTGAGTAATAAGTGAGTCAGTGTGGGACTTAAAAGGAACTTACAGTTTAGTATGTACTTCTCAGTTACTGAAACAATTTAGGTTCACACCAACTGATTTTAGTCAGCAAAAGTATTAGCATTATAGATGTCATCTGCTCCCAGTCTATCAGAATGCACTACTAATGCACGTGCTTACGTGAATGACATGCAATTTTTGAATGTCACCCCAGTAAATGACAGTTACTCTTCACTCTTCTCAATGTACCGATAAAAGTAAACAAACACAAGCGAAAAGCACGTATGCTATATCACATAATGAATTGGTTGAGCACACAGATCGATCAAACATGTTGTCAAATGTGTTTGCCAAATTCAAAATCAACTAAGCCGACTAATTTGTGGTATCAAAATTACTAGGAACAAAAAGCCTATCTGACGTCGGTGTAATGCTTTGGAAAAGCTCAACAGAAGTCTTCTTCACTGCGTAGTTTGGTACATATGGATTCGTGTTTGAGCCAGATCATTCTGTACGTTGTCCAACTTTCAAACTAAATCATAATTAATTGCTTAGTTAGTCACCTCCCCCAATAATTCACCCTTTTTTATGTAAATTGTTTCATGCAATTGCCACCATATTCCGACACCACTGTTTTGAAAAAAAAACATTTTTAATTTAAACGTCCGTGTTTTTCCACAAGTCTCAAGCTTAACGCAAACTAGTTACTATATGTGTAGAACTCAGCTGCTTCACAAACACGATCAAATAAGCACCTGATCGTTTGACCCACGTACGTAGCTCTACGGGAACAAGTGAGTATGCGGTCAACCCGGTTTCTTCTTTTCATTCGATTCACTGAATCAAGAACAGTCACTCTAAAGCCACGAGGTGTTAAATTTTGGCCACAGCTGGGGCGATCGTCGAAGATGCATATCTTTTCTGCGATTAGGATTAAAACCCCGGATATTTGGTCGATTTCAAGTTGAACGTCGGTTGAGTTTACAAATGCTATTATTCGTTCGAATCCACAGATAGCAGGAAATTTGAATGTGACTGTACAGTCAAACAAACCAAATCGAATTGTTGCATTATTTACTCAAACGTTTGCACGTTCAACGTCGTCAAACGTAAAGCATCAGAAAGACGATATGGTTCGAATCAAGCTGAAGCCCTGATCTTTCACAATTGGGTTTCGTTCATAAAAGGTTCCCAGTCTGTCAAACTACTTATCAGTAATACATTTTTTTCTAAAAAAAAAGCTGGTTGTTTGGACTGTGATAAACATGAATGTAAACACTTACTAGGACAAACGAAGACTTGAGTGGATACTTCTTTTTATCGTGCACAAAGTGTGCGAGATATACATGTCTATATAAGTGAGTAAGATATATATTAAAGGGATTGTATCTTGCTGTACTTTAGCTAAGAAGTTTAAACGAATATTTCGCAAGTGAATGAGATAAACAGCTGGGTATATCCGAAGGTAGTGCACGGGAAGTATCACAGGAAATTTGCCTACAAATTTATCCCAAATGTACACGTATCTTAAAGAAATTTCAGCATGTCGATAAGCGTTGAGTACTGTTCACTATAGAAAGGGTGGTCACAAATCTGGATATCAGCCTTCAATTCTTCAGAAGAGGACTAGTGCCTAAATATTATTAGCTATCCCTTACAACCGCCTGTGTGAATGCTGGGGGAATTCAAAATACCAACCAAAGGCTTCCAATCAGTAAAAACTAGAACTTACCACTTAGTTGTCCCATGGCCACTATCAGGAAATACTTCAGTCACACATCCCTCTATGCTGCCAATCTGGCCATTGTATTAAGTGGCCCAATTTGCCGTTCATCGCAACAATCACTAGAAATACCCTGAAGGTGGAAACGTCGGAAGAAAAAAGTGGATGAGTTGCTTAGATTAGAACAAATAAATGAAGTATTGATGTTGCTGACGCTCAGAAACACCAGTTACTATCGCACACTACCATGTTGGACAGCGTTTTTATCAACTACTCCGATTTTCATTATGTCACTAACGGAGCGGCGACACTCAATTACATACGCAACGTAACACCTAACCTTGGGAATTAATGACTACCTAGTTCCTTTATTTAACCTTCGGTAAGCATAATAAAGAACGCTGGACGAGATAAACACTTGAACAGAATATTGCAGACCACGCACTTGTAGCAGTCGACTGATTGCTGGCATGCCAAAAGTTTTTTTTAGGCACACACTGCCGAACTGTCACGTTAATTTCACGACCACCCCATTTAATGGCGGTGATGGTTTCACACGGATGACAATGTTAACTTACACACCACAAACAAACTGCGTTTCCGAACGTACACAAGCACTATATCCCTTTCAAGAGTGAACGGACAAGATAGTGTTGATCAAGTAGGCGGAACCTTCCACTGACTAAGGAGGAGTGTCTTTGCTAAGGAACTTGAGAGTGGAAACGCTCAGTCATAGAACAGTGCCTTGTATGTTGAAGATGCCGAACACATTCCCTACATACGAGTCGAAGTATTCACTTTATTCACTGTGGTCTACATGCTTTCAGTGAACAGACTAAGCAGAACAGTATCATCTTCATACCCAGTGTCGGATAATTTAACAAAGGGAGGACAATGAACTCCAGGCTAGTAAGATTCTTCAAATGCATCTTCTGTAATGTTGTCCACGAGAAAATTGAAGAAGAAATCTGTGATCGAATGGCGCTGGATATACTCACTTATAGTAATAAGCCCTAGAGTCCGATATGCATAGTCGCTATTCTGAGTCGTAGGGAGAGCACACAGTGAGCTAAATAGCCTCACGTATAACTCTAGGACTATTTTCCGAAGAGGATTGCTCAACAAACGTTATCAACTACTAGATCCATGACAATCGTTAGGTGTAAAAACTAAGGGCTGTTAGTTGCACACAAGAATATCGATGTTGTAATATCTGTCTCATGGGAAAATATGGTCAGTGTTTCTTCTATCGGATTAGGGTTATATCCACTTAGGCCAAATTCGGCTGTTCTCGGTTCGGTGGTTGAACTCAACTCAGGGTAATGAAATAACTGACGCTATTATGACCAGACTGTTGCTTCCTTAGTCGATTTTCCGTCTACTTTTTGTAAGCAGAATAACAACTAATCAATAGACACCAACCAAGAGACGACTGTTTCCGTCTCTCAAACAGAATGAAAGCGTTTCAACACTTCTAGCATCACTTGTCTCCATTTTTGAAAGGGAGTTTCGGAGATGAAGCCATGATATGCTTCAATCGTTGATTCTGTATAAACATCTGTTTTCCAAACAGATGATGTGGAATAACATAATCAGCCACTCGGTTCTCAATATCCACCTGCCTTGATTTCAGCCAGTCGATATTTTTTAAATATGTTCAGCATATAAGTTAAAATCGCAGGACTCGCCGGCGACAGGCAAGCCGTGGTTTTCAGCGGTAGTTTCACTAACGAACTCAGTAGGCAAATCTCAACAAGAATCAGTGACAATAGTATTCTGATGCCTCTTAACATTAGGGCTTCTTCAATTTCTTTCGATCTTGTAGCCAAGTTGTACTCAGTAACCTCATGTAGGCATTTAATTACAAAAGTAACAATGTGACGAACAATTATTTTCGACAATTCTTTCTCAAGTCAATACTATTACATAGGTTTCATCAAGACGTCATAAGACAAAGCGTAGGAAACAAGAAATGACTGTTCACAAGTGACAATAAAGGCTAATGCTAGACTACGCATCCAATCTAACTAAACGCAAACATTCGACCCTGACCGTGTGACGCAACGTCCAGTTAACGTCCGGCCTGGGCCTAACCAATTAGTGTGTGCGTAGTCTAATATTAGACTTCATTTTCATTTGTGAACAGTCATTTCTTGTTTTCTACGACTTGTCTTATGAAGTCCTGATGAAACCTATGTAATTGTATTGACTTGAGAAAGAATTATCGAAAATAATTTTTCGTCACATCGTTACTTTTGGTACCATGGGAATTTTCCCACAGTATTTAACTACCTTGAGTTTATATATTCAAAGGTGATTTTCATGTCACCAGACTGGACAAGTCAAGTGAATCTTGTCTGTATGGTTCCTCGCCATGACAAAATCTCACTTCTTCCACCAGTGAACAGCTCAACTGAAACATACTATTTCACAGGAATCTTTCATGGCTGCTGGAATCTCTTTTCTGAGTTCGTTAGATACTTTCCCCCTCTTCATCTAGGTAGTTCGTTCTTCCATACTGCCAAGTAAGCGTTTCTCAAAGTTCGTCGTTCGAATACCAGTTAATTACCTTCCGTAAGTAAGCGTACGACTTACGGGAAAATGGTAAAATGAAGTGAGAACGAACACTTGTATGATCTGAGCTGAGGTGGTTGTTACAAAACGTATGACAGTCTTTCACAGGATGACACTGCCTTCATGTGACTACCAAAGAATCACTTTGTGTTTTGAAATGCACATAAAGGTCTTTAAATGAGGAAGTACCTCTTCTGGTGTGATGCTTGTGAAGTAGATGCGATAGATGCTCGCGACGATCGGACACAATATAGGTCGCCAAGTCACGTCTTTCCTCGAGAAGGACGATGAAAGTGAGCATTTAAATCACCTGTTATTACGGAAAAATTCGACCTTCTGGCCTATTTCATTGGGTCAGTATGAGTACCATGTAACGTACTCTCAACAGGATCAGAAACACTGTCTGAGGAAAAGTGAACTAATATTACAAACACAAAATGCTATGAGATGCGTTGACGGACTTTAACCAATATACTAACTCTGGCAGTGCCCAGTCGTAGATACACTAATGTTCAGCCAAGCGAACATTGTTTCCTTTCGGAGGTGAGTACGACCTCTTTTGTTCGAGCGCAACCTTAAGTTCCAGTATCACTTGAAGCTCTGAGAGAACTGCGTTTGATTCAGCAACCAAACAGTGGTAAGATCTTTCGGATGAATCTTAGAATGCTGAATTTACTTCTACAAAAAGCGACACACCTCTTGATGTAGACTTGAGAAAATACTGTCCGGAGAAACCGAGTTGGCAGAAATTATGGGCAGTAAACGCACCAACGTTTGAGGGTTACCTTGATAGTGAGAAAATATTAAAAATTGGGAAAAGTGGAACGGCAAAAAAAGATCGGCAAACCAAAAAGAATAGGAAATAGACAGTGCTTTATGGAAGGACTAATTTTTGTTAATTCTGGCCCCTTTTACGTCGTAAAGCAATGTTGAATTGGGTGTCTCACGCTCCTGCTGCCGACTGAAACGTTTGGCTTACAACACAACAGGAGGATAGTTTCTGTTGATGGATTCCATGAATAGACCATGAATAAAAGTTCTCGCTCACTTGGTACGGATGATATCCTACCAGTGGAAAGTAGTAGACATAACAACGGTTTTGTTCATCTTTGATGCTCCTAAAGTTTTGTCAGACTTTTAAATGTTTGCCAATCAAACTGAAGGAAACGTTGATGGTTGCGGTCGAGTTTTGGTTGTTATAATGCTATTCGTTGGCGGATGACTTTTATAACTTTGTTATTCTTTAGACAAAGAACAGGGTTACTTCAACTTTAGAAATGATTCTACTGTATGATCACTGAATATCACCTGATTATCTATGCTGTCTTATGAAATGTCATGCAACATACAGTCCTACATGTACAACTGTTCCTTCGTGTGACTACTTTCTTTTGCTCCGTCGGTTGCAGCTCTAGTCACTCTAGTCATTTTGTATCAGTGTAGTACAAAAGCTTGACCCTATTTCAGAGCAACTGAATTTTTTACTTCACAAAGGAATCTGTACAATACAATCTTAATGTGGCATGGTTGGTGTGCATCATGAGGGAATGTAATTCTCAAAAATTACCGGATACCTGCCAGACGTACGAGATATATTTGACGAGAGAGTTAAAAATACAGGGAAGAACGTTCTTTAAAAAAGACGGTTCTGTTTGGTTTCAATATGGATGGTTTACAGTAGCAGCGTAACAAATGAAGCATAATAATAATTGACCAACACATTTGCTTCCGCAGTATACTAGCAGAGTTCGATTCCCGCCATTGTCAATAACAGTGGTAGACTTTAATAATTCTCAGTCTTCGTGTAAACCACTAGGAATATCATGATCTATCTAAACGGTTTCATAGAGAAGTCCTCCGTTACCACTGCTTATCATTCCATGAAGCCATATTAAGTGAGTAAACTAAAGACGGGTTCGTGAAGCAAGCTATCCGGTCAGCTATTCTGAATAACAGAGAACACACGGGGTATGCAAAGTGAGTCATTTTCACAGGTTTTTCAACCTTACAAGTGTAACGTTTAAAGGTGAATTAAACAAACGGTCAACTGAAAACTGCCTGCTAAAGCTATCTTCACCCTGGCTAATGAAACCGAAATAGGCGTAAAGCTTTTTGAGTAATCAGCGAAGACTTGTGGTAGGTTGTGAACAAAGTTTGAAAAAATTAAAGCAGTTTTAATCGGCTGAGTTTAGTTCACTGTTTGTTTCAATATTTCGCTATATAGAACGATTTTAGGGGTTCACTTCGGTTTATATCACTGTATATCAGAACAGAAAACATATGGAATGAATCAGTATCATTTTTCATTTTTAGATACTTCAGTATTACGACTGAAAGATTCAAGTCAGCCAGGCTTGAAGGAAATGCACGTTCGGCCGAATAACATGTTCTATGAATCAAAGACTAAACGTTCCCCACAACTATCGACCACACCAACACTTGACACAGGTGGAGACCTAGGTTCCCAGCCAAAATCTCCAAATATACGAAATCGAACCAATGCCAGTTGTGCACACTCCCATTCTTTAGACCAGCCTAAATTGGTAAACGAACTTGCGGGCTATCCTCGAAATTTATCGCCAACTAAGCCTTTTTTATTGCTTCCAAGTCTATATCCTTCAACGACGCTGATTCCACATCCTCCAACAATACCAGCGGCATACTTGGCTCGGAGTAATCGCGCAAACGCAGACGACTGCTCCTCAGCGGAGTTTTGGCCGCGTCAGTTACAACCACCACGACACTATCCAGACACAAGTGTGCCCCATCTTTTGACAGTGGCGCCGGAGGTTTCCACATATCCCTACGTTAGGCGACGCCCCCGGAACAATGGTTCCCCTCAAAGCCGTATCGAGCTGAATGTCAATAACCTGCAACATCCACAATTCTATTCCAATCACGATTTGTATGCCCCACCCAGGTAGGTCATTGAAAACATGCTATTGATCTATTAGTAGGTTCCGACTATTTATAAATTAATCATGGTTCTCTATTACCAATTGGGCACACGTAAAACAATAAACATTTCTAATTTACTTGCAAAAATTCACACTCAGTCTCATAAGAAAACCCTGATGGACGGTTTTTTTCGATAATTCCTCACTAGGTCAGTGCAGTTTAACTGCATTAAAAACGGTCGTTCGTTACCGTTTTTTCTACTGCTAATTACCTTGAGTACCCAGGCGTCCCTTGGATGTCAAGGAGGTTCCGTTAGGCTTTGGCACTGGCGACTGGACACAGCGTTAATGAAAACATAACAAACATCTACGCTACCCTTCTATTCATCATCGTCACTTTCAGATTTTAGCTGTATCCCTGAGTTTCTTGGCTGAAAATGTTGTTGGTCCTGACAGGTTTTCGCGAAGTGGTAGACTTATAAATATGTGCGAATGTGCAGATAAAAAGTAGCAAAAGTTGAGAAACAGACCAAACAAGTTGAGTTCAGATAAAATATTATTTGCATTCTTGGCTTGTCGAATATTTATTTGTCACTACAATTAAACTGGCTTTATACTCGTCTAACCGTACAAAATGCTGACAAATGTTTCTACAATAATGCGAAGTTCATAGTGATCACATATACCTATGTTGTGTCTGCAAAAGATGCATGATCTGGGGGGTTATTTATTGCACAAAATTCCTTGCAAGTGGCAACACAGAACAGCGAGCGCGTAAACAACTTTCTATAGCTGACATTAATGCGGACCTGCCGGGCAGCAGTGTAACGACATTCACCTTGGTGACACGTCTCACGTGGCGTATACCCACTATACCAACGGTCCCTCCTGAAACTGCTCTTTAGTTCACGAATGTACGCACTGCACTACTCACAAACGAAGATGCATATGATAAAACACGTAGTAAATTGTGGTCTAGCCAACAGATGATGACTGATAGCTTTTAAATGACTTTACTACAAAGTAGAGAGGAACAATGCGTATGTTGGATCACCTAACTATGTCAGTCACTCAGCATGAATATTTTTAACAATTTCAATATGTGCATGTAATTTCAAGGTTTGCGGTATGTTTTCTCTCTGTTCATTCATTATTTTATCCTTGAGAATACTTTCTTTTGCGAGTGATATATTTCGATAGGAATATCCATACATTTTGAAAGAAGTTGACCATAGATAGTTTGAATTTGATAAAGGTATTCCTACTAATGAGTTGCTCTTTATTTACTTGGCTTGAGCTGAATACTATTCACATTTGGTCACAGATTTCAAACCTATATAGACTGATTTTTATTTTGGTTGTGATTTGTCACTGCTTAGCCGAATAAATAGCTCACTAAACTGTTTTCAAGTTTTTAAAGGTTATTATTAGAGAAAAGCATTCTTACGTACCATGAAAGCATACTTCTTAATGCAACTTTGTTATGCAACTCAAATGTCAAGCCTGTCACCTGATAGTTTCCGGAGTTCCAAACACCCAGAAAACCAAACACCTCCAAAACCGTCTGCAATACATTCACTTAACGGGATTTCCCCCACGAACTTTTCGCTCCACCGCTATAGTTACGATCGAAAATCTTTCGAATGTCTCTTTCTTTTCTGTTGGTTTGATACTAGCGGATAATCAACGGTCAACTATTTTTCAAAGTATGCGTCAATCTTCAAAAGTTACAGTAAAAACTTCAACGCTTTTTGAGAATAAACAATTATCATGTTGAGTTAGGCTAATAGATTTCCCACTTCCAAGTTAGTTAGTATATTTATAGTACAAGTGATTAATAATTACACCACTTGCTTTCACATGTTGTGACCAACTTTTCAGAACCGCTTTAAATGTGAAGTGCTGAATTGAAATTGGGACAGCAGCTGTTTTTGGGTTTCTATTTGATACACTGATGAAATTTTCATCCCTATTGATTCACCACGCATGAATGCGGTATTTAAAAAAATAAAATTATCACATGCAGTGAGTGGTTAAAAAGCCACTTTCTTTTTGATGATTAGACAGCAACCCTCATAATTAACTTTACATTTTGCAGGTCTAGCAGCAAGGGTTGTAGGCGGTAATGGAAGTAATATTTCCAGGACAACAGAATTCCTCAACGGTCAATCTTTGATTGTCCTGTGTAAGTTCCATTTGCTGTTGGCTTACGGAGCTCGGACCGTCAGCTAAGTTAAATTTACACCAGATATACCAGCAGAAAAATATGTATGCTCAAAACAATATACATACAAAAATACGTATTCAAAGCAAGCTCTGCTGTGTTAACTTTTCTTATCAACCATTTATCATGTGGTTTAACTGGGTAGTAGAACATTCGCACCTTCCAAAATATTACTCATTAATATTTCTGAGAAAACAGTTGACGGGTTTCTGTATGTAAAAAAACAGCAGTGTTATCGATAACCAATTTTGGCAAGCTCACATAATTGGATCTTCTTGGTAGAAGGCATGTATTGGGAATGTGTCTTCAACCTTAAAGATTTACTTACAGAGTTCAGTACCATAGTCTGCCCTCAACTGTCTTCACTGGACAAAATTCCGTCCGTTGACAGAATGGTGTCAACCTAGTTTCGGAAAATCTGTGGTCATTCTTTGCATCTAGATCAACTGCATCGGAAATAATGTAAACAAAACTGCTGAATAAATTAAGATTTTTAGTTAGTTTTTTTAGTTAACATGCCTGCGTATCAATCGACTTTGCCAGACTACCATGCTCCATAATCGTTTGCTTGTCACTCATTTTATTGTTCCTTAAATGCGTTCGATTTAATAACCAACATTTACACACATATGTAACCAGTTATCTCTCGTACTCTTTCGCAAACCCATATGTTTTCGAACGACTGAATTATCATGTACATACCCTTTAATACAGCTCCTCGTGAATAAGGCTTGGTGTATCCACCAAACAAAATATCGCTCATCACTTTTCAAGAGTCTTGTAATTGCAGGTTGCAGAGAAGTTCTAAACAGATGGTCATCGATTGAAGTTAGCAGTACAGTTACTGTTGCTGCGACGACAAAAGATGCTTGGCTCTGAAAGTTGTTTATTGTAAAACATCCATTAAAGGTAGTTAAAATGATGATGACGAGCTAAACCACTGTTTCGCAATACTGTCGTGAATACATATCTCTGACAGCAGTGCATCATCAGTCCCTTTGGTGACACATCGCGTGTAATACGTGTACACGTTCTGAACATTTACGTCTAGTCCCTGTTCTTCTCAGCGTCGAAACCTGCCGTTTAGTTTTTACGTGTACTAGTCGTACCGGCGTCTCATCCCGAGGCGATCGTGCGACTTGAGCATTACTTGCAAGCGTGTAATGACACAACCGTGCCTAATGTGAGGTCATGCGTGCAGCTGACAACACGGTTGCCACAAGTAAAGGTGGCCCGATGAGTTCAGGCGAATGCGAAATGGAGGTATGTTGCTTATTTTAAAAAGAGCTGGCTAAACATTCTATGGGAATGCGACAGCTACTATCACTTGTGAGTGATCTTCAGTTTATTTCATTTAGAATTTTGTAACATTCTCTAGAAGTCTAAGGTCTTGGCTCAACTAATGCTAGTGGATGACTAAGGGAAGTTTTTTGGGTTATTTAATCTCAGTTGAACTTTATTTTTATTCAGTAAGAGCCTCATTTTTCCACTTGCTTATCAGCCAGTTTTTTTCATATGCGAGCACTCTACTCCAGTTTCACTCTTGATAGAGCTAATTAGTAACATACATCCTTGCCACGGTCAGGACTAGATCCCTTGACAAGATTTCATGAAGTAACCATGTTGACCTATGTACCATTGAGATCAAATCAAGCCCAAAGATTCGGTCTCATGCGCTTGTGAGCTATGGTCGAATTGCTCACGATTATGATCTCTCTGTAAGTTAGAATCACAGGAATCATTAAACCTGTTGAGCGTTATTCTGATTACTAGTAGCGGGTAGGATATTGCGGTTATTACAAGCTAAACATAGTTCACAATTGGTCTCAAAATTTGCAGAGTCATAAAAGGTTTAAGCCACACTTTTACAAATATCCACTAGAATTTAATGCTTGTACATGATAAGTTGATCTTGTCTATCGTGAACTCAGTGGCGCAGTAGTGAACAAGGCTGTATCATGAGAAAGAAACCTGAGTCTAGCACTTCTTTTCAAAATTAGATGAACAAAATGTCGGTGGAAATGAAAAAACTGCAATCAATTAAAGGTAGAATTCGTTACACTCACAATGGCAGTTTTCAGTTATGTTGAATTAATGCCTATTACAACCACGTAAGACTTGTCAATAAGTAATTATTGTGCATGAAGAAACAGCTAAGGAATAAAGTTGGTAGATTCCTTCCTCTGTTTACTTTAAAAATATATATATTACACTTTCAATATGTAAATGTCTATACCACTTGCAAGTTCTTTCTTCAATTTCACAGTCTTAAAGGAGAAGAACAGTCTGAATCCGCTCAAAGTTCCAAGGCGAAGACTGGTGTCCAAAATGTATCCAGCAAGTCTAGAATCGACTCTGACTCCCTTCCTTTCACGCATTCTCTTGAAAGTCACATTACACCATCCTCTGCTTGTGAACCCATCAATCCAGAACTTGCCGAGATATGCGCACGTGACCTTTCTCAACCGACAACCTCATCGAAAAACCGGATAAGTGCCATAAATCGCGCTTCATACAATATTGAACAGTTGCCAGTCCATGCAGAAGAAGACGCAGAGCTGGAACCAGGAACCACCCCAGTTACGAACCTGATGACCACTATTCCGGAGACTCCAAGTGCCCCAGTTGATCAGAAGGGGGCTATAAACACACTATCCATGAGCGAAGGACACCATTCGCTTCAGCCGCAAAGTCATACGGCAAATGGCAGTAACAGAAAGGGTCCGCTTGTTGTTCCTAGTCAAAACCCTTTACCTGTCACGTAAGTTACTCAATTGTAGAGGTTTACTGCAAAATATTTGAAAATAATCCCCCGACCCAAAGAAGGAATTTACTAAAAATGACGAACATTACGGATCTCCCATTTAATTCTTTCGTCTCATTTGGTCTGCTTATCCCTAGTAGTTGACAATGCTGTCTCCTAGAAAGCGATATGAGAACAAAGTGGTGATGGTAGGAAATGAGATAGGGGAAAAGAGGTAGATTGGCATCACAGCTTTCTGAAAAAGTCCTTCTAAGTGAAAACCATCATAATATTGATAGGCTGTTACGACTGTACCATGGCAGCCATCAAAGTTACTTTTGAGTTTACAAGTAATTTTGTACTGGTAAATAGATTTGTAGATTATGGATGCACCATTCGTTAGACCGGGATTTTTAATCGTGGATCATCACTCAACTCGGGTTCTAATTGCACTCCCTTTGTTAACGCCGCTGCTATCCGTTGTACTTTATACCATACCGCATGAGGTAGTCATTCGCATGCAGCGTATCCACTATGGTTCTTAATTCTAGCAGCCGATATTCTTTTGCCTATTATTTCCGTGCTCACTGAAATAGCGTCCACATCAGGCTTTTCTTAGATTACAGAGACTTTGAGAACCCATGTAATATTCTGATCATATTCTTTATCGTCCCATCTAGTATCCTGGTGGCTGGAATATTCAGGGTGAAGACAGGTCCAATCATCTCGTATTCTCCAGTTATCTTGGGTTAATTTCCATTACTTGGGTATCCAGAGTTGGATAGGATATCGTCTGCATACTGTAAGCACTGCGTGGATTTTCAAAAGATGTAACGTAACTTAGATTTTCCCCCAGACATGAAGAAGTCCACTGAAAGCAAACCTAGTGAACTGTCCGTCGCAACCCCTTCTACACGTTGTTAGGCAGATAATTGGATGTTGGACTTTGGATTACGTGTGAACGAGGTATAAATGAGGTTACCTGGGTTTCAACTTGTTATTCACGCCGATAATGCGGATGAACACAGTCCATCTCGGATTGCCGGTTTGCACATTCTTCGGCTTCAAAGACTCAGAATAGTATTCATAATGACTAAATGCCATTGGCCGAGCGGATAACAGCTTTGGCGTGTAACGCAATAATTTAATAGATTGACCCCATTCAGACGGCCTGTACCTACCGAGTTCAAACAATGAAGAAACTAGTTCTGGAGTGTTGGTTTGTGGGTGAGCGTCATGCAATACTGTGACCTCAATTTCGAGCACTTGCGGCTGTAGCCAGTACACAACGGCTATCCGAGATGTATTGAGTCAATCCGCACGAACGAAGTGAAAAATAGGTTGTAACTCAACTTCATTCACACTCAACTTCACAAGCGATGCTCACATAACTGGTAGTTGAGCAAATAGCAATTTTGTCTCGTAACATGAAGGGCTGCGGGTTCAATGCTTCATTTGGTGAGCCCAAACAACGGGGAAACCGGTCAGGCAGTATCGGTTTGTTGGTGAACTACAATAATCGTTAAGTACCAGTAAGTTTAGCTCGGTTAAAGAGGTGAGGGGAGAGTAGTACTGCTTAACACAGTCTCGTAGCTGCAATATATGTTGCCAGTTAGTTTAACTGTTCCGCAAAATTAATGTTTTCAAATGCCAGTTTTGTCGATCACCTTTCACTTTTCTCTTCAATAATATACATACGCAAGTAACCTGCGTGTGTAATACCAACTTGTAAAACCATCTTCTGTCGAACAGCCTACATCATCGTATGAGATTTATGGCAACCACTACTTTGCAATTTTGGAGGTAAAGAGAGAAAATTTAATCATCTTTTCAGCTACTTTTATGTCTGAGACGGACAACGTGAACCAGCAATGACGAATGTGAATACAGACCTTTATGTCAAGGTCATCCTTCGTTTCAGCGTCGTTTCAGGCGTTGGACATGATTGTGTCCTATCGACTTATACACTAGTTTATATTTCCTGATGAATATCAAAGTCCCTAATGTAAATATTAAACACGATGAGCCTGGATTCTGTTTACAGAATCGTGGCAAATCTTGACTCATTAAAATCAGCCAATCAGGTAGTTGTGTAATTCAACTCAAAAACCTTTTGGTTCAAATTGTTTTAATGTTTCTACACGGTTATTCCAACTGTTCTTCATTGAATATTGAAAATGAAGTGTGACACTGTTTTAAAATTACTTGATTCAAGAAAGATCGCCATCACCATGGCTTAAGACTCTTAGGCCTTGGCCCAGCAAATGGTTCATGGAACCACCTAAGCTTGGTAGTGCTGACTGAAGACACTTGAAAACCTTGCCTGCGGAAGGCAAATTGTGTTTCATTGGATATCACAAAATTGTTGGACTTGTAGTGTTCTGTTTGATAAAAGCTTGAGTGTTCCGACATGATCAGTTGGTTGGTCATATTTGACATTGTTACCACAATTGCAAACGAAACCATAATTTCTCTTTGGGAATTTTTATATGGAGGCGTGTGAAATATTTAATGATCTAGTGCTGCAAAATTATTAATTAAGCCAACTGATTGCCTTATTCCGAATGTCTTCAAACAGCACTCACACAAAAGTCAAGGATTGAGGTAGTTCACATTATATTTCAATTTGCTAGTTGGTGAAATGCTACAAACCAGAAACTACTCTTTCTCAACACTAACAGCAGAGGTGAGTCCTAGTTAAAAAGAGTTGAAGTAATTAGTCTCATTTATTGACGATGGGTACTCAGCAGGTCAGTTTCTGTCCCTTTTTATGTTGATTCTGGCTTTTTATTAAAACTTCGATCTCGCAATGTCTGCCCCATGCTTCCAAACGTTTCTTATTCATAAACGAGCGGTGCAACTATATGTTTGGATGACTGTAACGTTCATCCATTGCGCCTGTAAATTGTGCTTTCTAGGATTACTGATAAGATCAACCCCTACCAGTGCGAAGGTTTGCATTCGCCGTGCGAACGCGATTTCTCACAAGTTTCGTGGGAGGTAGTTACTCAACAGGCTGAAGAACCAGCCAAACTAGCTGATATAGGCATAAACAAGAGAGCGCCGATGTGCCAAAGTAATTCCCACGCCGAAAACTTGGAGTTTCAGGCTCGCCAGTATTTGAATTACGTTGAACTCACCTGTAAAATTTTGGTGAACGTTAATGGCTAAGCTTATTGTGTTATATCTGCACTACGCACTGAAGTGAGAAATAAAAAGGATTTAGGAGGAACCTTGTGTATCCTGACTGAGTCAGCATGAAAGTGAATTACACGTAACAATGAATAGAGTTTACAGTGAACGTATCGATTAGCCAATAATAAGCCTAGGAGAAAAGTACAAAGCATATCTGGACGCCCGTGATCTTTGCACCCGACAGACGTGAAACAGGACGGTTCACGTGAGTGGGCGATTATGTGTATGTGTGTGTGAATGCACATGCATGAACGTAACGTAGATGGACCGTACATATTGAGACTTCGTTTTCTTCACACGGGCATACATAATAAGCTTAGCACCATTTCAGGAACGTTGTGGTTTTGATCAAAAATAACTGAGAACGCTCAAATTCTGCTAGGCCGTACACTGGCCAACCAAACCTGTACATTTCTGCATTTCACACAATATGGTAAAACAGTACATCGAAACGATGTGTGGTGTAGTGTCACTATGCGACATGCTAACAACTGTATACTAAAAAAATGTGACGAAACATCGAGTTCCAACGTGATCACAAACCTGCTTGTATGAATTATATTGATAGTGCTCATTTCGACCTTGATTGAACAAGCTGGGCACATCATCGTAGGGAGCCGTACATCACACCTGGGCATCGAATATACCGTGAGTTGTAAGTGAATTCGAAAGTGAAACACATGGATATGTTTAAAATGTCAGTTATGACGAGTGGATGTTTGCGTCGAGCATTCGCGCCTATCCTCCGTTGAGCTTGTTCACTGGGGTTGAGAATAATCACCATCCCTCGGAATCAAATAGCGGGCTTGTAGAGCTTCGGTACGTCCGATATACATCCACCAGAACCTACCAAACTTGGGTGGCTTCCAATCAGTCGTAGTTAACTGACATTTTGGTAGATATTCGCAAGAAATTTGCTGCTTTTGCCTATTAATCTTTGCACTTATCTACGTTTTTATAATGGTACTGTACATTTTCCGCAGTGTAAGTATAGATGGACAATTTGAAATCTGTCCATAAAAATCACAATTTTCCTTCTTATTCCTATATCAACCACATTCTAGGTCTCAACTCTCGGATTTTCGATCGCAGGTGAAAATAATCCGTGCTCATACGGCAATTCCGTTTGAAAGTGAAGATGTCTTAGACGAGAGTGCCACGGCAACTCAAATCACATCTTCATTAAGCACACGGAGCAAATCAATTCCCGACGGAACATCCACCTCTCCCACTTCATTCCAGCCGACTACAAGTGCAGCTTCCCAATGGAATGGGAACAAGCCGGTTGTTTCGATTGACATGGACAATGCACCATTGGGAAAATACTCATTCGAAGTCGATCGAGAAACAATCGACATGAAGGCTGAAGTAAAATTGATGTGCTTGGGTCCTATCGATGGGTTTCAGTTGGACCGAAGGTCTTACGTACGACAGACATTTATGTGTAATGAAAACACAAAACCGAACAGTCTCTCTCCAATTTGGATCGCAATCTGTACTGGGGAGACAGCCGTCTCTATCTACGATCTCAAAGTAAGCCTGATGCACGGTATCTTATTCCTGATACAAAACCTCCAGTGATGCTCCTTCATACAACAGCTTACTTCGTTTTAATCAGAGAAAAATGTGACAAAAATAAGTTGAATTTTCCCAGTAATAATGCGAGATTGTTTCAGACATGCTGCCATAAACTAGACGATACCTATTTTCAGAACAAATCCATAAACAATCTGCAGTAATTGTTGCCGTTTTATTTTGGCTTGACTTAGAACGAACATTGAATCAGGTGAACTGTTCACTAATATAAAGTGTTTGGGACAGATAAAACTGAATCTGGTGACACTGAATCATAGATACAATGAAAACTGGTAGTGTTCAACAAGTTACTAGGTTTATTGATGTGAACCAACTTAGATACGCGAAAAGCCAGGGAAAAATAAACTGGATGTAAACAGTCGGGCTGGGCCTTTATCTAAACAACCACTTCGAGAAAGAGGAGGGAAGGACTGCATTGACTGTATTGACGCGCATTCAGTAATCTAACGATGGGGAGGTCAGTCAGCAGACAACACTACGAATTAGTTTGATTGACTAATGACTGGTGGCTATATACCAGAACGGTCAGAGCAATCGATTCTGCTAAAAACGTGATGTGACTTTGTAATTCCGATCACCAAATATGTGACTAACCCATTTGGCCTGGCAGTGCTTCCTTATCAGGAGAGGAACGTCACTTTCGTTCGTCTTTAAGACTGTTCAGAAACTGCAAATTTTTATTCGATCTCAACTAAATGGAATGCTACCTACCTTCTATAAAGAGAATGCGGCAAGCAGCATATCAGCATGTGCGAAATGAGACGTAGCACGAGAATTAAAAATTTTGTGTATTGTCTTTGTAATCGAAGAGAGTAAATGACGCACTAATGCCCCCCGATATGTCCACTTTCGTCATTGAGGTTTGGGCGAAAGGGACTCTGTTCTTTGATTTGGCATACTGCGGACAAGTTGCCATCAGGGAAGATAACGCTTCACAGCATAATAATAATAATAATAATAATAATAATAATAAAATATCACGAAAATTTCCCGTATTCTTCTTGCATTCTGAATGGCAATTAACCCGATTTTATACTTTTACAGACACGTGTTAAACTACTCAACTGTTACGAACATGAACAATACTCCAACAGTCCGGTTACAGCCATTCTCCCATTTGTGGCCACTAGCAATATAGTGAAAAACTCGGATCATCAACAACTTCATGATGAACCTATCAGAAAACCATTGGGAATACTATGTGTGATACAGAAAGACGGCAGTATGACACTCTATAATGTAGCGGTAAGTTTTTCCGCTAACAGGTTCTCAAAAAAATTTCTTCGGTCAATGTGTCATTGGTGGAAGTCGGGTTGACAGCTGATTCCGAAGCTATTGCTGCGTGAAGAGACTGAATGATTTTTTAACTGTTAGAGATTATTAGTAATCGCTATCGTTTTCATATTGAGAGTAAATGTCAATTACAAGAGTTCTAGTTTTAGATTCAACTCATTCAGTCCACTTGTAACTATCATTGCCGCAGTTCTAAATTACAGATCGCAGCAATGTGGAGACTATAAAATTATCATATCGCGCTGATATTAGAAGATGGGTCTTAAGGCGACCATCCAACTTTTGCAAAATGTTTAAACCAACACTGTGATTTAAAAACATTGAGTTCCCTGTATCCATTCAACCAAACCGAGAGAAGACACATAAAGGAAGGTGCTGACACTTCGATTCATTCTCACCAGTCGCCAACGTAAAACCAACAAATTTTATATAAACTACACGCAGTACCAACAGCTGGGCGAACCAACCACATAGATTTGACCTTTCGCACGCTAATAGTACAATCACTGACACGGTAAGGAGACTGATTACGTTAGCGCCTTCTGTGCCTACAGAACTGGCCGATGTATTCCAATTGCGACCAGTATTACCCATGGATGATTCGGCATACCACAAACGAGCGCGATGATTAGTTGATATCCTTAAACCAATTCGTGAACTGTTATCCCCTAGCTGTGTTCGTAGTTCTTTCCAATTAACAGAAATTTTGGAAAACAACTAGGTGAATCAACAGATGAAGTGTTAGGTCGAAGTCGACTCCTTATTTATGGATGTACCACTGAATAAGAGTTGAGTTTTTATGGGATTTTAGTTCCAGTCAAAATGTGAATTTAAGTATCCCATTAGATCTTCTTAAGAATCTCATTTTTATTTGTACGGGGAACATTTCGTTTGAATCCGAAGATGTTATTCATAGACAGATTGACGGTATAGCTGTAGGTAGCCCATTGGGTCTTATAGTGGTGGATGTGTTTGTGGGAATGCTTGAAAGACAATTTCGCGAAAGGATTTCGAAGGTATTGCTACACAAACGTTAAATGGATGACATTGTAGTATTTACAAGTGGATGTGCTTTTGCTTAACTTTATAAATAGTTAACTCCACTCCCTAAAACCTCACTGTATCTCATAAGGTGGAAGTTAACAAGTTTTACCATATTCAGACATTCCTATAACCAGAGGTCAGGATGATAATTACAACGGTGTGTTTATCAAAAGCCAGCGGTAAACTGTCTGTTAGTTTCAGCACCATGAGCGGCGTACGTCAAGACTGTCCATTTTCACCACTTTTATTCAGTTTCTTCGTAGACGAAATAATGGAGGACTGTCTGCAGCACTCAGATGATACCGGCGTGGATCGTTTAACTGGTAGAATGCTGAGTGATCTTGAGTATGCTGGTGACAAGGCGTTACTGGTTGGCACCTACCAAGCAGCACAAACAACACTAAGCGCTACATCGCGTTCTGCCGAATATTTCGGAATTCGCCTTGCAGCCTTAAAAAATGCAGAATCTTTCTACAAGGTTGCTGTGATTACGTAGATCTGATGTTAAGTGGTGAAATTATGGAAGCTGTTGACCGGTTTGTGTACCTGGGAAGTTGCATTAACTGCGGTGGCAGTGCAGGAAACGAAATAAAAGCGCGTAGTTACAAAGCTAGGGCGGTGTGTACTAATCTAGGACACCTTTGGAGATACAGAGTTATCTCTCTGATGCATAAGGGTCGCGTATATCAGACAACAGTGGGGGCCGTTTTACCTTATCGGGGCGAATTTCAGCTGATCAGGATAGAAGACGTGAACCAACTTCACGTATCTAACCACCGATATACGCGTTTGATCGCTCGTATCGAGTGGCAGCAGCAAGTAAGCAACGAGGAGATTAGATACCGGATATTTGGTTGTGACTGTCAAACGAGTTCTTTCGTTCAATCATTACATTTGCACAGACTTAAACCGTTATGTCATGTACTAGAGATGACAGCTAGTCGTCTACCACACCGAGCATTCTTCACCGATGGTGCGGCCGAGCGGTGTAAGGTGCTGGTTGGACAGTTGATGACCTGGTGCAGACAAATTAAATTGTTCACGAAGTCCGTTATGTATATCGCCCTAGGGGAGTGTTCTACAGGGACAAAGGATGGTAACACAAGGGCACGCAGAAGAAGTACAAAAGTTATGGGCCCAACCATGCCGTTGACCATAACACAGTTATTCCAGAATGCGTTTCTAGTCTGCGATTTGGATGATCTTGAAGAACCAAACTTGCAAAGATCACCTACCAGTTCTTTTCAATGGAAGAATCACGGTTGCCACAATTTCTGGCGAAGTCGTTATGTGACCACCACATGGAGTTACCCGATGTTTTGGTGATCTCAATAACTGATACCCGGTGCAGAAAACGCTTAGGTGACATGATGAACACGTGATCCAACCACGGCAGACTTTGTAGCACAAGCGGTTAGCCAGTTGATCTCGAATTCAGAAAATTCCAAATTACACACTGGCTTTTAGCTACATTACTCACGCGACCATCCCACTTGATTTGTGATTACAGGAATACATAACAGGGATCAGATGCCGTACGTTTGTTTGCATTTTTGTAATGGACAAGCCATGTTTCCGAACCGTGGAACAAAGCAAAACCTACGCAAGCATTTTATGTCTCATTTTAAAACCAACCAGACCCCTTTCTCGACACTATGGTTTGAGTGTTGGCTCTCGTATTATGCGCAATTCATTCAACGCATAACGTGTTTATGACAGTCATTGGTACTACTTCACGTCAGTATGTTAAACTTCACTTCCATTTACTTAGTGACATTTTTGTGGCTGCACTATTACTGCGACTCATCCGAGAATCTTAAGCCAACCTACCTTAAGCACCAAATTAGCTTGACATGTAAAACTGACGAGAGGGTTATTTTTCCTTCAGTGCTTCTAGTTTTAAGATGATATAAAAACACCACAAATTTGGAACAAATTCCGATATTTTGGTACGTTCCTTTTGGTCCACAAACAAGCAAAAATGGTGGTCACCCTTCAGCTTGCCAGAGTCATTCTATGTCTGGAAGTCGCAGTCTTAACTCAGAATTGGTCAATTCATCCTGAACTAACTTTTCATCTAGCGAGATTTCAACTTCGGGGGAACAATGTCTGGAGTTCAGATGGCATTAGTTTAGATCTACCAGATCACTTTCGACGTTGCTCTGAATGACTATACATTACCTCCAATCGTACTGGATAAATCACCTGGAGATTAAGCTGGGAAACGTTCAGGTGAATACCTTACAGAAACCTAACTGCACGGGTTTTTAAAGAATAAATTTTCCCTGGAAAACATTTTATCCAACCCAGCGTAAATTTGGCTTGCGATAAGAATTTTGTGGTTCATAACAGCAGAATCGGGGTCACCTCTTCAGCCACTTCAGTCCATAGAACCGTGAGCTTCTACATGGGTTACTCAACGGATTCTTGCATTGATGTTCGGTTGTTCGTCGAAACTGGTGTCATGGTTTCAAGCGAGTGGTGAATAAAGTTTTTGAACAGATTGGTAGTTTTTTCACTTCTGAAGCAAAAACAGGTTCAGATCCGTCAAACTAATTGTAGATATGAAAATAAGTGAAGCAGGAGGTATCAACCGAATCCGACGATATTGCGCCATGGATCATCTGTACAAAACAAGAGTCAATACTTACTTGAACTGCCTGTTATTTGTCGTTTTAAGTGGAAGTGAACTCGATACAACCAGTCAAATAAACTTATCTACAAGTCAACTGATTCCAAGAGAAGTGGAACTAAAAAGTTGTACCCTTAATCCACTGAATGGGTCAATCTTTCTTGACATTAATTCAGGTCACCCTCGTTGAGTCGCACCGGTAAACCCAAGGATCGAAGAAGATTAATTAAAGACCGTAGCACTACTGGAAAAATAATAGCAAATGTCTTCGTCCACTTGTTCCATGGTTTACTGCCTTCCTATTCATTCACTTGCTCACGGTTAACCTATTTTAAATACCTCCAGTTTGGTAATTATTACACAGACAACGTACAAAATGTTAAAAACAACAGAATTTCGTAGTACATGACAAACACACAGTTAATGCGATTAGCCAGACGTGTTCGGCAAAGTTTGGATGATATTTACAGAAAAAGAATGAGTGACATTAACTTGTTTACTACTGGCTAACCCGCTAAAAGATCACTCACTTCATTCGTCGATACGGGTCAGCTAGA
The DNA here is from genome assembly GCA_013368495.1 of Paragonimus heterotremus. Lineage (NCBI taxonomy): Eukaryota > Metazoa > Platyhelminthes > Trematoda > Plagiorchiida > Troglotrematidae > Paragonimus > Paragonimus heterotremus. The sequence continues at coordinate 40,388 of LUCH01002233.1, read as the reverse complement.
TGAATCAAAGACAATGTATACTTGCCAGAATATTTGGAGGCAGCGATCATATATGCAGTCCTTTCAGTCTCTGTAATTTTCGTGAAAGGCTGTTAGAATACAAAATGAATGTCCGATCATGGCTATGTGTTGGTCATAGGTAGAGTAGCCGAACCAGTGAATGTCGGTATAGGTCGACAGGGCTTCAGCGTTATGCATGAACTCACAATCAGAGTGATCGTCTGAAGGACTAATGACAACATATCTCTCTTAAAGCTTTCGACAAACAGATAGGCAGTATCTTCTAGTATTCACCACAGTCAAGCCACACATATTCATTAGAAGCCAACGGACAAATCAAAAGTTGGTTGGCATCAGCTAACCGCTTGGATGTGAAAACGGTACGGCCCTCGGCTTACTCACCACAACTTTACGTACGGTTACTCGCCTCTCAATATCGATCGCTCGTGTCTGTCTTACACAGTACCATCCATTCATCGATTAATTCGCAATTACCACCGCCAGCTTGAACATTACATTCTAAGTGCCGTAAACAACTGGACAAAAGATATTTTTAAAACAATGGTCAGCATATACTCTTTCCTTTAATAACTGAGTGCTTGTTTAAACTCCTCTGGAGCACTGTATCGGTCGGTACAGCCAGCACCCTCTATGTTCGTGTCCTAAATACTCGTGGTCAAATCCGTCGGCTGTCATCTAGGCGCAGCAACCCACTTCTTTCAACTGACTAGACAACAACTTACGCATGCACAAAATTATTATGATCTTGAGATAGGGAAACGTTCGAGTAACTGCTTGCCCTTCGGTTTGACATCTTTCAGCAAATTCGTGACTCACCAATCAGTTTTCCGAGTCATAATCGATCGCAAAATTTTCGGTCTGCTATAGTTACTGTGCTGGACTCAATAGAATTGTGATGAATTGGTGAAATTTGAGAATGGCTGACGTAGGAGTTTTCACCAAAGGTCACGTAATCAATCGGTATCGAGAAGTGAATAATGGTGACGACTGATGGTTTCAATTACTCAAAGTGAACGGGAAGCATACGTGCAAAAAATGCAACCAGTCAGGTGCGAGAGCCATGCATTTTTTATACGAGCCTTGAACCGGCTAACCGGTGCAAACCTCCACTGGTTCGCAAGTTTGCCCAGGCATGAATATTAAACTGCTGAGTCCTGTTTTGTCACCTGTCTAGGATACTTATACGATATGTATTTCTATGAGTTCATTGACACCATCACCATCGGTAGTAAACAATTAAGACAAGCAGAAATTCATGTGTGATACGAAGAATTATTGTACGACGATTATTAGGGGTGATGTTAATTGTCAACGTTTTGAACATACATTGATGGTCCTTAACGGTTTTATTTGACTTATCGGTGAATGTGCCTAACTTTACCGAATGGCCCTAATCAGTATCTTTTTGAACCGACCATCAGTTTTGGCTATCTTTGAGGTGTCAAAGCTGGAATCAGCATCGAAGAAATGTGTAGCGATTGCGCTGTTCACATACTTCGTCAAGTCTGTTTTCAGTCACTCAAACCGTAACGCTTAGATCATGTTGTAAAATCCCCAGTAATCTGATTTACGTATTCCGCTGCTTAACAGCAGGAAAATGAGTACGCGTGCAAGGTCAAACTGCACACTCTGTTTGCCTTCCAGGCGCACTTGTGATCCTCATCATCCTCTTCATCATCATCAACATCACCATTATTTTCTGTTTTGAGCAGTACCTGTTGACATTATGGCTTGAGAAATATAGTGAGCCAACAATGTTGTTTTACCTCTGTGAATGTACTTCTCAAGGTCTGACAAGTCTGATGGTTGAGTTATTGGTCACTATGTCATTTTTGAATGGTATTCGAATGATCACAATCTCCTCCTTCCTTATAGGGTTTGAACAGTGGATGAACTGATAATGTGTAGTCGCTTCTTCTAAATATGTCTCCGACTGGATAATGTAAGAAATAAAATGAAGCACTCAGTAGTTGTTGCACTACGTCCATCCAAATGATGCGACAATTTTCAGGATTGAAGGAAATGACAGATGTTGCACGAGCTAAGCTGTCAGTTGCTCGGTGAATGGAAATCATGCAACATTGGTAAAATACAAAAACTTTGCAAGCTTTTCTTTCATCATATACAATAAATTACTAGTCCATGCAGAGAATCTAACAAATGCGTTTCAGCGAAAAACCCCACAGGCTGTAAAAGCAGTACTGCATAGAACTACTCTTATCAGAAGTCCAAGAAATCAATCATTCAAAAAGGAAGCAAACTAATTCTTTAAAAGATACTAATCACGGAAATTTCACCAAAGATGACCTCGTCGTGTTCCTTTTCAAATTTGGCATACCGATAGACACTTTTAACAAAATGGCTGATTACACAGTGACTCTCGCTTACGGTACCATTAAAGTTAGCTGTATCTTCAAAAACAATTTGTTCTTGTATGCCACTGGCTATCAAGTTTCCTACCTTTGAGAAAGGAGACAAGGCGGTAAGATCTTTAGACGATTGAAACTAGCGGCTAAGAAATACGCAATACGGACCCAGAGACGCATCAAGCTGTTTGGTGGTGGGTACCATTCATGTGATACGAAATGCTTTGTCATTGGTCGCAAAACATTTATTGATTACACATCTCGAAGAGTTTATCACATGTGTGCATTAATTCATCTGTGACAGCCAATTCCTTTTCCGGAAGATAAGCCACCCAGAACTTCCGTTCACTGCAAAAATGACAGAGAATCTTCTTAAAAGAAAAAGTCCATTAAAATGTCAAAATGGATATAACAATGATACTTCAAAATCAACGTAGTTCTCGAAAATTCCAATCTGACTCAGTGTATTCCCTGCTAATTAACCCCGAATTACCACAGAGTGTAACTTCCCTGCTAATAGTTCAGGATGGCAATCTGGAAGTAAGGTGAATCTTATCTTTGAAAAGAAAAGCTTCCAGGTGAACTAGACCCTCTGTTTTGTTACAGCATTGCTTACTGGCTTTGTTCTAACTAAACTGCATTAAAATTGATTTACGTTTGTCAACCTTTATGTATTCTGCCTCTTTTAAGGAATGAGAATCTAAGTATTACAGTCTGCCAGAGACATCAAATAATAATCGTCTCCTAAGTTCCTAGATTCTCATCTAACTGCATTTTGATAGCACTGAAAGTCGATAGAACACATTTGTAATATGATCTGGTCATTTGAGACTTTTAAGCCAAAGGGTACTCTCTTGATGTTCAGCTCTCCTGTGCACCTTCACTCTCGGCTAACTAACTGACCTTGCTGACCAAACGCAGGAGGAAATTTATCAACCTGAGTCGAAAGGTACAGTTTGCAAGTAATCGGAGTTTCTTAACGACTCACCCAATTTTTTTACTTAGAATATTTGCCTATACACTATCAATTCTTATGAATAATCGAGGGTTTAGTGAATTTCAAGCTGAATGTACGTTAGATTTAATGAAATCGGAGATTTTGACCTGTCTAGGAGGTCTTAATCGCTAGATTATTGAAAGAAAGTTACAGAGCAGTTACCTTGTCTCTTTTCTGGAGACGATCGGACAACCTGACTATTACTGCAGTGAAGATGAGCGATCGTGTTATACTACTCATACCGCAGCTATTCAGTAGTAGGTGCAGAGCATATAGTTTGACGCCATACAAGCCACAGGAAAAATACAGGAAGGATCATGAAAGTGCAGCATCGCCCATAATGGCCCTGCTACTTAATGGAACTGAGCATTGACGTCTGTGGCAGCCGAGACGGTCTGAGGGGGAATACCGCGTGCAAATGAGTGGTTTTGTGTCTGGTTTTGTTTAAATGCTTAACTCATTTATTACTTTGCCGAATAAACAACCGTTGTGCCATCTGCGTTCTTGGATCACAACACTACTCTCAAGCGAAAATGTTCTGGCGTGTCTAATGTGAGGTCACTCGCGAAGTGATCAACATGGTTGGGTCATGAAGACAAGTTGAAATCACAGACGGCATTAACTTGTTGAGCAGTATTTTGATTACTGATGAGTAGTAGAGAATTTTTGTTTTCATTTACATTGAACATCACCCACAACTGGTCGCACTTGTTTAATAAAAGCTTGGCCGGAGTTCTAGTCCCAGTCATGGCAAACATATGTATTAATGACGAGCTCTAATGAGAGTGAAACTGGAGCCTAGTGCTCCTTTTCGAAAGGGGCCGATCGGGAAGTCCATGGGAAT
>LUCH01002233.1:0-25802 GCA_013368495.1 Paragonimus heterotremus | reverse complement strand
TTCATGATCCTTCCTGTATTTTTCCTGTGGCTTGTATGGCGTCAAACTATATGCTCTGCACCTACTACTGAATAGCTGCGGTATGAGTAGTATAATAAGATCGCCCATTTTCATTGCATTACAGAAGTATGCACGTACCTATATCCGGTTATGTTTAGTTTTATTTCAAGCGATTGAGACCGTCGTGTAAGTGAACTAGCTCGATTATCATGGTGGTATATATTGTTGCTGATTGTTTGATTAAACGACCAAAGTTGAAGAGATATACCGTGTTTATACGATTCGGTCCTGTGATCATGAAGCAGATATATTACGATGATTATACCTATCGTCTTCATTATACACAATAGTGCATGTAATACAGAACACTGAGCGTTTGAATTGCACTAACTGATTTTGTTTTCTGAAGACAGATTATCAGAAAAACAACTGAGAGTGGGCTGTAGATTGTACTCCTTCGTATGACAATATGCTAGTAACACCCACTATATCTTACGTTATTATTTCACATACCCCTAAGTCCATAGGTTTGTACAATGGAAAGAAAGACCAACTTCTTGCGCTTACTTTTCTCTGTGTTAATTGGAAACAAAATTCGTTGAAGGGTTCATAATGACGAAGAAAAATTTCTCAGGCGCCAGGAAGAAAAAGCAAATGTAAAATAAACATTTGTGCCCCGCACATCAGCGCTAAACATACTGATGTGACACGCTGGTTTAACCGACAAACACACCTATATACGGATAGTTAGCAGAATCCAAACGGATAGACGAGTAGAGAGACTGACACCTGGCTACCCGTGGGAGTACGTCGGGGGAAAGGCCAAGTTAACTGCAACCTTGACTGATCACTTCGTATACGCCAGTCATGTAGAGGTAACGCTATAGCTGAATCAGTCATAAAGACAGAATTAAGTCGTAAGTCTCTGAGTAGATGGTCACAAATTGAGAAGTTTGGCAGACAGCGTTCTAACAATTTACGGGACAATTTTGAAGGTTTGACTGCCTCATCATCCACCCCTGAAAACTGAGTGGTTAGCTATGAAGAAACTATTTTGGGTTAGAACCATGTTGTTTTCATATGTTCCAAGCCTGTAGATATTGAGCTGTGCTCTTTAACTCACTTGGTAGCCTGTTTTTGAGCGCTTTCAAAATGAGGCACATCCATTTTACATCAGGTATACCCTCGCATAATTGCTTCTACATGATGGCGTTTAAAGGACTCGTGGATTTTGGATAAGGAGAAGGAGATTCAATTTACCTTGTCCTACTCTGTCATGGACGCACAGTTTGTAAGCTGACTTAATGCGTCTGTCTGTCGCGGTCTTGATTGGAAATACAAAATTCGGACTAGCTGACCAAATTGCACGCATGGACACAATAAAAATTGGATCTTCCAAATGTAGGCCATTAATTCAAGTGCAACGAAAACTCACCTCACCCACACATGCTAATGATCTTATGTCAACTTGTCTACTTGTTAACTATGTTGCCCGTCTTGTCCAGTATACTTCAAACACATTCGTGTCTAACTGTAGCTGTCACTGCAGTTAATTTCTAGCACTTAAGCTCGATTAACATTTACCACGAGGCATGTTCATTTTATTGTTTTCTTGTTTAGACTCTAGATATGGTTTCCACGTTAAAATTGCCTATGTGCGCGCAGCCGGCCAACTTACTCTCACCCATCTGGCCACATACATTCGCAGACCAGACAACACTGAACGAGCGGTTATGGGTAGCAGCTAGTGGTGGTCGATTACTGGAGATCACTGCATTTGATAGTCAGCGGAGGCGCAATTCAGACGGACAAAGCTATCTCATCATGCTCTGCGTGATTCCATCAGATTCCCAAATCACCGCTGTGACTTCGACCTTGAACGACAAGGTAATATTGAGCGGCCCTCTATTAAAAATGCATACATATACCAACACCTGTACTATCACCACCCTTTACTAGTATGAAGCGTAGAACTTCTGAAAATGAATTATGTTTTGTGCAACGGAGGTAGCGTTTTAAAAAGACCGTTTCGAAAGCGTTAAAAGTTATAGAATCAAATTCGAACTTTAAAAAAGCGTGTGACCTGGCGCATCCACAAAGTCCGTTTTCACTGAACTAATGTAAAGTAGGTGGATGATCTTAAAAATGCTGTTTTTATACAGAAAAATGTCCCCGTTGGTTTTTTTTATAACGGTGATCGCTGTTTCTTTATAACTTACGTGGACCACTGCAGATTATCACTAGTTATTGGCCTTCTGTCTCAAACATCTTATCCGATAGCTTCAGCAGGGTGATTTTCCGTGAGTTGAGATAATTTTATCCTCAGTAGAATGCCCGTAGTTTGCAGAAAAAATTTTGGGTGAACAGTTTTTATACGAGTTAGTAATCAAATCGTACACTGTATGTGCCGTGACTTGACAGAACCTGACAGCAAGTGGATGAACCACGCTTTTTACGTGGCTCTAGTGACAATAAGTCGTTTACAGCAGAAGACGCTTAGTAGCACATACAGTAAATGGCGGGATGAAAAAATGAATTAACTAAGTAAAGTTTACTTCCTGAAAAATTGTCGATTCCTTATCACTCTAATGTCAGCTGTATATGCAGATTCACCTTCCTAAATTTGATTACTCTGTCTCTTACAGGTTCTCGTCGGTACAAATAAAGGGAAACTCCACGTCATCCGTCTTCCGAACAGTTACCACGCCTGTAAGGTATGCCGCCAGATGGCTTTCGAATGAAGTGTACTGAATTTCGCTTTATGATAAGGTTTATCAAGTCGATATTTTATATTTCATTTGCAGTAAACCTGATTCCATTTATTTTGCTCCCTGTTTCATAGTAAAATTGCGGAACCACTTAGGTGTGTTCTGATGCAAAATTAGATTATACAAAGTAATGTTGAGCAACACAATGGACATTTCAGGTCAGGTATCTCTATATTTATATAACACTTTCATTCATCCCTGTGTAATTATAAACAACGACACCACACCAATAATTTAAAATATGCTGGAAACCTTTATTTAGATAACTAGATAAACGCTTTTGTTTTATCGTTTTGCATGCGCTGTCGTTCCTGTAACTAGTAATTTCAGATTCGATGAATTTACTTGGAAAAGTAACTGTAATCAACGCTTATGAACTTCAGATACCTGGTTGTTCGTTGGGCTTCATAACCCCGGACGATTTGCTCCATCATTTGATACGAGAGCACTATCTAACAGATGGAACCTGTTACGGACATCAGGAGCACCAGTGTGGCTGGCCCGAATGTGAATTTCTTGTCCCTGTATCAAAACATCTCGTCGATTTAGATGTGAGTGTAAACTTATGCAAAACTAGCATTGGATTTTTTGCCTCTAAGGCTTGCCGTGTGAAACAGCCGCTTTGGTAACAACCAAATAAGTGGATAGCTGCGACTAACACAGTAACTAGTTCTCAAAGGTACTTATCTCGCGGGTTGGAATTTCAATTCGTTTAAATATATTCAAATATGTGCATTGTTACCCCTACTTGACGAATACAAACAAGTCTGAAAGTGGTTTTTAAGGATGGAGTAGAGTGCATCTTTGGCGCGGAAGAACGAATAGCTGGAAATAACAAAGATGACAGCGCATTTCGTCGACATTAAGTATGCAAGACTCATTTAATAAAAAATAACCTAAAATTGTGAGGGAAGATGGCAAACTTTGTCAAGATGTTTTACAGTATTGTTCAGTTCAGCAGGAAAGTTAACAAAAAGACTGTGAATGTACGAAATGTCCTCAGTGTTTCAAGGCGTTGATCTGCACGTCAGTCACAGTCCAACACGATTGAATGTATTGGGGCTCGTGGCAGATTATTGGTAGTGACGTTTACCTGTCAGTTATACGTTCTTGAGCTGGAGCCCTCATAACTACGACTACCACATTTTATTTGGGTACCATGATAGTATGAAAACAATATATAACTGTATACGTTGCATGGCTACAAAAACTAGATTGTGTACGATTTGTCACTGTCAATCGTTAATTCATCAGTAGCATCTTGCTTACTCTTTTCCTTAACTGAATAAACGTTACCTATTTCATGATCTGTCAGCGTGGATTGTTTCCCCGAGGTCAAGAATTTCCACGGCTAAATTTTGTGGTATACGTAACTACTAAGTAAAACCAGGCACCAACAGATGTGAACACTGTTATAATCGTTACCGATTCATACCTATAGAGTAATAAATCTGGTTTGTCTGACACCAAAAATAGCCGTGTTATCATTGTGTACTGAAACCGGCCGTATGCTAGCCACTAGATCTTTCTTCCGCCTTGACGGCAGTAAATATATGTAAATGTTTGAAATGTCACAGTACATTGCTCATTATTCAGCGTGTATCTTTTTCAATATTATATACATATATAGTTGGGGGCAGACATTAGCTGAAACAAGACAGTTATGTTTATTCATAAATGACATTCCGTACACAACATATAGAACAGTTTAAATATTTCGAAAACGAGTGCACAAAACTCGATAAAAATTCAAACATTTTGAGGAGTTAATGAAACTTCGGACGCAAAAATGGTTATGCAAATAGTAAACACTTTTTAACCGTGGTTTTTAAGTCCGTTGACAATTTCTAGACATCAAGCTACTATATTATTTTATTTATCTTACCTATAACTCATTCTGTTGTAGATACTGGAATCACATGCACGGCAGCACATAATCGCGGAATAAATTTCCTTCTACAATTGGACAACACTACAGTATCCAATTCATTTAGAAACACTTCAATACTAGCCGAGAAAATTAAGCAACAGTTCCAGTGAATAAAATGTCGAGCGTTCGGGTGACCCCTTCAACTTTCATTTCTTTTTTGATTTACCTATTTATTTGTTATCATGATTCTCAGTAATATTTGTATTACAGATTTGATTAGCCAGAATTATACAGTTTGCTTGATTTAAGAAATATTATCCTTTGTATACACAGATAAATTATTAATGTCAGACGTGAAGTTATTACAATATCTCTCAGCTTGTGTGTACTTCTAAAGCCAAACACATCCTGCAGCTAGTGTCAGCGTCTTCTCAAGTTAAAATAGTTTTAGTGGTATGGTCAGGTAACATCTTAAATGAAACCAGATTACGCTTATATGACCAAAACGATAATCGACAACGCAACCCCAAAGCCGTTGGTGGGTTCGTGAAGAAGTCACTAATTTAGATGAGCAAACGGATATCAGTGGTGACTCAGTAAATGAAAACAGATAATAATAGCATTAACGCAAGTAAATTCCGAAGGGACCGCAACAAATAAGGCCCAGTGATGCAATCATCAGTCCCAGTAAAATGTAGTCAGTACATTGCGTACCGTTCACCCTTTTGAACATTTCATTAAGAACGAAAGTCTTGCGAATTGGGTCCATTTCTCACATTGTCAATACCATCTGACATACAGATCATCATCATAAAAGACAACACACCGGCGATCTGTAATAAGATTTAACTGTCATCCAACCTTAAAGAGAAGAAGCTCTAGCCAGAAATAAAAAAGAAATGGAGGATCCTAAACACTAAAACCAATTGTATTCAACCCCACACAGCTATCATCAATGTCCACAGTTCAAAACCAACCCACAGAGCTATACGTAAAATTAAGACGTTAGCAACAAGACTGCTTCCTTAAGGCTGCGAAACACAGTCAATCAGATTTGAAGACGCAGAACGGTTCCAGAAACCTAACTGTCGATGCTTGCGTTTGATTGTCAAACAAGTACTTGTGTTCAAGTATTAAGCAGGCACATATGTAGATGATAAGGCCAAATACTAAGACAACACTGGAGTCACGTATTCCCATGCCATCTGATTTTTTGAAACTTTCTTGAATATGCATAGTAGATATGGCACTTCGTTTCCAAGGGAACGGTTTCGAATAGACTGTGAATGTTTTAGTAAGAGGTTTGCTTATACTAACGCAAATTGGTTTTTTGTGTAAAACAGTAATTTGAAACAGGCAATGTCTGTTTCTGCAAGCATGAAATTCCTCAGACGGCATGTCGACGACTTCCTAATTGCAGGTGATAATGAAGACTAGCTTCAGCAAGTTTTGAATGCACTAAGTTCCTTACACCCCGACTAGTCAGCAGTGTGTGGATAAGAGGAAAGCAATCGTTTGTTGCAAGTATGATGACGCGGAATATTTAGCACTGCGTTTTACCATAACCAAAACATTGACAGAATAGTATTCCACTTTAGTGAGCTTCACATCAACTGCTGATGATAATCATCATCATCATCACCGTAGACAGCAATACATCAGTGGTCAAACACCTGAAGGCGGTTCACGTCTTCTACCCTGAACGGCCATTTTCGCTGCCGTAAAGTAATATAGCCCTCACTGTTGTCTGATATACGTGACCCTTAAGCTTCAGAGAGAAACATTTCTGTCACCATAAGTGCCTCAGATTAGTAAACACCTCCTTAGCCTTAGAAATACACGCCTCTATTACATTCCCTACCCCGCCCCCCGCCGCCGCCACCGCAGCTAATGCAACTCCACAGGTATACAAACCAATCATCAACTTCCATGATTTCATCACCTAACATTAGATCTACTTAATCGCAGCAACCTTGCAGAAGCGTTTTGCATTTTTAAGGCTGCAAAGCGCATTCCAAAACATTCGGCAGAACGCGAAGTAGCGATTAGTGTTGTTTGTACTACTTGAAAAGTACCAACCAGTAACGTCTTGTCACCAGCATACTCAAGATCAGTCGGCCTTCCACCAGGTAGGCGATCCACGCCGGCACCGTTTGAGTGCTGCAGACAGTTCTCCATTATTTTGTCTACGACGAAACTGAACACAAATGGTGAAAATGGACCATGTTGACGTACGAAACCCATGGTGCTGAAATCGTCAGATAGTTTGCCGTAAACCCTAGGCTGAACGGAATTATGAGAATAAAGCGCCCACAGTATGTTTACATGCTTGGTCGGTACACTCCTGCTTTTAAGCGACTTTAAAAGTGTGGATTGATCCACCAAGTCGAACGCATCTTTATAGTCGAAGAATACTGGGACTGTTGACCGGCTGTACACATGGCGCTGCTTCGGAATTTGACGAAGAGTAAAGATGTGAGTCATATATCCCCGCCCAGGGCGAAGCCCTGCCTGCTGTTCCCTAACGTTTACCTCCCGAACTGTATAGAGTTGACGGAGTTTGATGGATGCTAGAACCCTAGAAATAACCGAGGTCAAATTTATTCCCAAGTGGTTTTCACAAGACCCTCTAGTACCTTCCTTGGATACGGGAACTTCTTTCGCGTGATTACAGCACGGACATATGGTCTCTGTCGCCCACACAAGTTTAAACAACTGAGTGGAAGCCTCTACTAACACTTCTCCACCTTCTTTGAAAAGTGCTGGCATGAGATCACCTGGGCCAGCAACCTTATTACGTTTGAGAGCCGAAAGGCAATTGCGAACGTCAATCTCAGTGGTTAAGTGAAATCGGTCAGTATTTTGTAAAGTGGGTAAACAAAGAAAGGCCAGTGAAAAACTATCAACATTTGCGGTCTACCCATCTTGTAATATTTCACGTTAAGTTAGGATATCTGCAAGGTCCACTATTTGATATTCTACATTATTTAGGTTGACAAGATATGATAGGAGTACACTGGTGAAGTAATAGATTTATATTATTCTTATAAAGCATTCTGTGAATCTGTCCATTCAACAAATAGTTAGTTGATAGATAAGTCTTGTTGTACGTCATCGTCAGAACCTACATTCATGCAACAGCTTGTTATTGCTTAGCAAGTTACATAATAATTTAATTTCTAAGTAGCGCTTACGATGAAGAACAAACAGACCGATCCCCTGGATTTATTAGATGAAGCCTGTCACTCTTTGTTACTCTTACTCGATTTGACCGCTATGTGAATATGTCCTAGAAAACGGTCAGTGAATGGGCCTACCAACAATTAGTTATCAATTAGATAATCGATACAACCGAAGATTATGGATGACTTCGTCGATGACTAAACTAAAAACAGTCTCATCAGCTCAGAACTGTATGACAACAACCTGTTAGACATTAGCTTTATTGGGTTCCTCAGATAGTAATGAGTCCCAAACTGCATCATTCACAACGTGTATATTAATGTCTGTATGCTAGTGTGATGTCCGAATATGTCTATAGGAGCACCAGCTATTCGGTTCTACTTTAAGAATAAGTTTGAAATTATTCAAGTGAGAATATATAACAAGTACCCTCGAAAGATCGAAACTTGTAAAAACTTAAGGTTATATTAATTACCCTTGAACGCCACAGTGACCTCATGTTATGACCGAAAAATTGTTTATTTACACGATTATACAAAATCAAAAACCAAAAACCTTTTTCAACGGGCCTTAATTTTGCTAACTGGAATACACAAATAAATGCGATCAAGAAGATATCCTTGGAGCGTTTTAAACAGGTGTGACGACAAGATGAGTAAATAAACCTTTGTTACGAAGAATTAAACTAACGAAAATTTCCCACATGGCTTACAAAGTATGCAGAACATTCTTCTGGCAAACTATTAGCCGAAACTCACAACCGGTATTCCACAAGCGATATTGCAAAACAACAACAGTGTGGTTAATAGGATAACTTGGACCAGTTTATCAGCAGACGTGAGCATTCATGATTTGATAAATTCATTCATAGGTAAAAACAAATGTTGATGAATCGGAATCGGTACATGCATTTTTGTACCAACTTATCGTTCATTTCTATTCTTATATCAGTAATCTCAGTGGCAGCAGATAACATATACACACTGGAATTTGTGTAGCAACAAAAGATCCAACAGAAAGCTTTAATCAAAATATAAAGATGAGGTTGAAAGGGGAAGTTTTGAGAAGCGGACAATTTGCAAACGTTTTACTGAATAACATGCAAGCAGGAGGTCCCATAGGTTACTCTGATTGCCAACAATTTGGGCAAATGTCATCCACCTTTGAACTCCATCACTGGACAATCAAACCACCTGTGTTTCTTCGACAGATTTGTTTTCGAAGTAGAGCCGTTTAAATCGCCACGACACTAATCAACATGGCCTAAAAAACTATGTCTTCAAAAATGAATTCACTAAACTCCATAGCATTGCATCTATTCTAACAGAGTGCATCAACTCTACACAGTTTTCTTCAAGTGACAATGTTACTTTGTTTGTCAACCTGTCAACTGATTCGTGGACTTGAAGAGAGGTATCGAAGATGTCTACTCACACATCGTTAAATTTCGATCTCACATTTATTTCTAGTCAGGGGTCAATATGTATAACTTGACTGTAAAAAAGCTATTGCAATTCTTCCTGCAAATCGTTGCCAGAGATGTCCGTTGACTATCCAGTTTTATCATTCTTGTATGGACAGTATTAGTCTTATTTGGCAGCAACGTCCCGTTATTAGTTTTAAGATTTGATGGAGTACATTTTGGAGAAAATTCCTCATAACCTGAATTAATCATGAAGCATCTGTTACGGTAATTTGATCATATTGTGCGCACGAGTGTTTCAAATTCATCCCATGACATGTTATTTATATTCAATGAATCGGGTCGTAAGGCGCATCATAGCTAACAGTTAATGAATCACTGAGAGGATGCAATAAACTTATATCACACTTGACTGCGTTAGCTCTCACCGGCTTCTAAGCGAGGATCAAAAGATTCCGGATGATGTCAGGTGAGTAATCTGTAAAGCAACGTTAAAATGTTCGAAATCTACGTGAAAATGCTGTTGTCTATGTTGTTATAACTTTCCTCATTTAAAATTATATGTACGTCGTTAGAAACGAAAGTAGGACAAACCGGAAGAGCTCGAACTGCGCAATCTATGAAATTAATAACACCATTTCTGTCATCCTTTAACTACACTGGTTTTACTGTTTATACTTTCCTCTACTTATTAGCTTTCATTATGTGCAGCGCTTGTGCCCCAGTTATCCGCTGGCACTGAAATTCTTCTCAGACTGATGGGTACAGACCAGCAAAACAAAGCAAATTCCCATCTAGAAGTAATGCATATAACAAAGTGTTAAAAGTAAATATAAATATTCAACCTATTTCTTTTATACTTAAAAACCTTATCGCAATGGAAGCATGATCCCGTCACAGCTGTGTCTATATAATTTCTTCTTGTTCCTGAAAGATTTCATTATCTACCAGACCAGACTATAGGGCACATTGTTTTAGTGCTAACATCCGTTTGTTGTCTTGCCACTGCCTTAAGCCATAATCTGAATTGATTACCCCAAATACCCTGCACTTCTTCCGTCTGGTTAATCATGAATACTGTTCACTAGGAGATTAATTATTGACATATTGATATATATATGAGGTATATGGAGAATATTGGTAGCGCGGAGTTCACACAGATTTGATTCTAGTGATGCGTTCAGTATAGTCCGCAAAATATAAGCCAATGAACTCGGAAGCACTCTAAGGCATGTTGTCACTCAGAACTCAATAGTCCGTATGTTGGATGATTCAGTACTTTGTTCATATGTGCTTGCGTTCGCCAACCCACTAAAGTATGTTTATGTATACATACATATGTAAAAAGAAGGTAGCGTTTTAGACATTTGGAAAATACTGATGAAAAATCCAACAACACTAATTTGTATGAATAGATTTAGAATATGTTTCGATTGTTCAAATACACCCAGAGATTTCATCAAAAGTCAAAACGTGGCAAACAAGCTTGTTTTCGGTTTGTCATCTTCAGGTCAAATAGAACACAATAAATATGAAATCAATTTTCAAGTCAGGAATGTATGGAAACCCAATAAAGTGTGAAACTAGTGTCATTTTGAGATTAGGGACATGGTACCGTGTCAACTGTTCCAACAACGGCAGGCCATGACGAATTGGCCATATCATGCATTGGCTGATTGGCTAACCTGACTTTTGAACCAGTCTGTAACAGACTAACTTTGAATAACCTCAAGGATACGTTTCAGTACATTGAATCTATAGATCAGACTATTTAAGATGATAAAAACAATAGTGTGTAGGGAACAAGTTCGTTTTCAGTTATTCATCACCAGGTTGAATATATCACTGTTGTATCTTCCCGGCCAACTCAATCACCCGAGGCTAACGCGTGGCCTCCGGACAGAGCCACTCTATGTCACTCAGTCCGGAGACAACACAGCCACAAACTAGACCACATTTAAAGGGTTGGCGACCAATCAGAAAACAAGGGCAGAAGTGGACCAAACAGAGATCCAGACAGTACAGTGATGTGAGAATTAAAGGACGAGCGTGTAGGCGGGGTGCCAGAAATTGGCACAAAGACTGAGAACGCACGTGAAAGGCGAAGTGGCACATGACCTTACCGACCATGAAAGTTACTCCGAACAGTAATGGGTTAGGCCATTGCGAAGGCAAATAAGACGGCATTTTCGGGGAATTGGGTACTTCCCCGACATAGATGATATTTTCTGCACCACTGACAGGAACACTGACAATGACTCACGGTTACCACTAGCTAACTCAATTCACAGGAAGCTGAAGTTCACGGTAGAAGCGGAACAATATACAAAAATGGCTTTCCTTGTTGTTGCACTACTGAAACGTCCAGATGGATCGACTCAATGAGACATTCATAGGAAACGGTCGTGGAATAACCAATAAACCCATTTACGAAGCTTCGTTCCAATGGAACAGAAACGGAACACGACAGGTTGTCTAGCAAACCGTATTTACAAAATTAGTACTGATGACATGCCAGACAAGGGGCTCAAGCTCTCATGCGAAACGTTTCGTGCTAATGGATATCCAGACAAATTCCTGGCTCGGAGTATACAACGAAGGGAAACATCAGACCGTGAGTTATCTATCGGGTGGAAAGCCACCTATATGAACTCGCCTTACAGGGGTGAATTATCAGGCATATCGCTCACCAAAGGGCTCAACACGGCCCTGGTGAGAACGTTTCATGTTACACAACTAAGACTAATGCTCACCTCTAAGCCAGTTGTATGCCTTCACCTCAAAGACGGAGTGCCCAGTAGTGCTATTTCGTTTTGTATCTACTTATTCTCTTGGTTTTATGAAGCAGGCTGCTTCGGCTGTACAACAAGGCGTTTGTCTGAGTGAATACATGGACTCATCAGTAACCATCCAGCTTTTCGTTGACCAGACAACAATGAAGGATTTGCATCGCAACTTCGGCCCACCTAGTTAACACGGATCATAGAGTCAATATGGATGTCGGGTTCAAGTCGATCTACCGCATTACATGTTTTCACACATCTGGTGTGAAATGTCGTATCTTGGCTGCTGTGGAGATTGTCGAAATCTAGCTGGAATACCTAAGTCTACGTACGCAGAAGTCTTTTGATCAGGCACTAAAGTTACCATAGCCTGTCGTCGTTGGAACACTTGACATGGTATAATGTCCGTATTCCCCAAATGACACTAGTGTCACACTGTATTAGGTTTCCATACATTCCTGACTTGACAACTGATCCTATATTTATTGTGTTGTACTTGACCTGAGGATGATACACCGAAAACCAGTTTGTTCGCCATGTTTTGACTTTTGATAGATTTAAAGTAACAAGCAGCTTGGAAGGCTGAACAGTGTTATGAACTAATTCGTATAATGCATAACCCCCCCCCCCAAATTATCAGGATTTATTATGTCAGGTGACGAAACTGGACCTGTTTATCTGAAAATGTGACTTCTCGGTTCGTAACCATAATGGACAGTTGGATTAACAGTCAGTGGTCAGTGAGCTACACGACAAAATCCTTGACAAACAGAGTGGATAGATGAGTCATCAAGCAGCTTGATGGATCCACACTAGATTGATAATAAGTCCCACCTGTATTTCGTTAGAATCAAAGCAACCTGTCTAGTGTTATTAAGAAACTGCACAAACCCAGTGTCATGAAATCGATGTTGAGTAATTGTTAAATAGTAACGATGAAAATAAACAACTATTTTGAAAGTGTGCGGTATTCACCATCATTAAATATTACATTGCATATAGACGGGTTCCTCGACAATTGGCTGTGATGTGAACGATAATTCCATTCTACTTGATTTGTGTGGATCAGAAGAGAGTATTGATCGAAGGTGTGTCCATATAAACATGTGATTCTCCTACAAGATAAAAGATGGTAAATACATCAAACAGTGGGAATATCACTTGATTTTTAGTTTCTATATTAAACTAGTCCATTCTAAATTGGCAATCTAAGGTATTTTAATTAAAACAGTGGCCAGAAGCCCGGCAAAACGGCTACATTGGATAAAACTGTTTACGGGTAATATGTTTAATAAAAGCGTTGACGAAATCGTTAAAAAGTCGACTTTTACTTGCCTATTCTGGATCCATCTCTATGAAGCTGTTCATCTTCAATGATAACTTCATCATCACCACTGAAGCTAGCTTGTTCCAGACGTAATCGTCGCATTTGTACCTAGAACAAAATTCGAAATTGGAAAGTACTCACACCAACCTGTAACTGCAATTTGTTTGTGAAAAAGACTTTCTTCCATCCGAACAATCTAGCTAACTCTTCAACAGTCTCATTGACACCGGAAGGCGAACCCCTAAAATACAATTCTTTCCACAAGTTGTTATCGTTACAAAACTAAAAAAACGAAATCATTTGAGAGTTATAATAAAAAGTAAACAGAAACCTCGTGCATGTATTTACACGTGTAACTCAGATTAATTACATCTTCAAGATTGAGATGAGTAATGATTTTTTCCATAATGACAGTTGGCATTCGAACCAAATAATCCAAAAATCCTAAGGCGATATTCTGACAGTATTGCAGTACATCTGGCCCGAGTACCCGTAAGATGTCAGCTACACAAATGCGTTAATAAACAGGGGGAGCCCAGATTTGAGAACGCCTACACTGCATTTTGTCATCGCTCAGGAATTCATCATAGGTTGCAATTGCTTCCGTCGGTCGATATTTGGCACCGTCGTTGCGCGAGGTAATTCTCCAGGATCGCCAGATGAACTGGACAGAAATACACATGGGAACTCATTAATGTTTACATATTACTGGATGTACCTGTGAGAACCAAACAAGCGAAAAGCCGTTCACATTGTACATTCAGCTGTAAGAGGGTTTTACTGATGAACAAACATAATTATACATCATAAATTAGTTTGAAGTGTAATTGGGAAAAAAACTGATGGCTTTCGTATATTCCGGTACTTCGTGCCGACATGATGTGATATTATAATCCTCATTATCTCAGTAAAAACGTTCCTGAACAAGTAATCATTTACAGTTTAAATAAAAATATATATTTTTACAGGAACAGTTATTACAAGCAACCGCCGCTCATTAAATATCTACTTTGGTTCACTCATAGTTCATATAATGCGTGAGTGATATATGAATATCTACAGCTAATAAGCTGTTAATATATGCATATGGAAAGTATTGTGCATACTTATTCATGTTTACCCTGAACAGTTATATTCGTGTAAACCCGACAATTTTCATGATCCAGAACGTTTCACATAGGTTCCAGTCAACTTTTCCTTGCCACGGTGAGAAGAGTTTCAGTTTCTTTAGCCTCTCCACATAGTGTTCATCATATATACTTTGGACAATTTAGTAAATTTCTTGTGCACTTTCCACTATACTAGTAGTCTTGCACTGATACAAGCACGGTATCTACGCACAGTGTCTTAGACAAGATCCCACGTATGTCTTGTAAGGTAGAGGCTTAACTTTATATTTGTTTTCTTTGCATACGTACTTTATAGCCTAGCCGCTGTAAAATTACCTGAAACACAAAAATCAAAGGTTTTGATAATCTATACATATATATATACACTATATTGTATACATATATACTAACTTACCCCGTAGGAATCTTCAAAGATCCTCCTCCATAACTATCACATCACAAATCACTGATTAAAAACGCTATCCAAGATGACGGTGTGTCGCAGTCAAAGGCCTACCTGTATCCACACCAGTTCTGGTCCTTCCGCCTAACCCTATTTTATAACTATTATTATCATTATTACCCCAACCTTTTCAGTAATATTTCTTCTAAGATATTCTACGTCGCTGTTGCGGTGAGCGGCGGTTCGAATCACAGTACCTTCTGGTCAGTGTCGTGGCCATTGTGATGTTGATGATGATGTTGATGATGACATCTCAAAAGAGGATGTAGCAGGGTCATTCTGTAGTTCTAGCTATCTCATTAATAAACTTAGAGGAAAACGGGGACACTAGCACACGTTTTCGAGACAATCTAGCCAACGTATTACCTTTCGTGTATTTTGGCTCTGTTACTTCAACGCGATAAAACCGGCTCGTCAGAATGCTTACAAAGTTACTAACTTCCATGAATGGAAGTCCAAACGTCGTAGTTTTCACCGGACACATTCACTGACCACAAATCCTTTGACTTTTTCACATCAGAACAACAAATATTAGCCCTTACCTCTCCATTATTCACATGGTAACATTGGAAAGTGATCCTAGTTCTTTAAACATGGTCTATGTCCATCGAAGTCATGTTGATTTAATGAGATAAGTTTGTTTATTTGTTCTGTGTACATGATTCTGTGTACACCTGCTATAGGAGGCCTGATATAAACTCAGTGCCACTTTATTCAGTAGTGCAACTAATTGCGCGCAGCGAATACATGCCCTTATCCCAACGACTCATCTACTATTCCACTCGTCAGGGTCATTTAAACCGGACCTTTCCGAGCGTTGTTTAACACATTCGAACAGCTGTTAAATGAAATGGGTCAAAAATGAAACAGATGCCACTACCTGACGTGATATACTTTGCACAAAACAGCGTGGTTGAAATTTATCCATTTATATATTACACCATCACTTTATATGTGCGTAAAACGCGAACTCCCTCAGTGTCCGGATTAACTTTTGGAGATCCAACACTGGATCTGCAACTACTCCGATTGGCTTTAATTAGTTCGAAAGCAGTTAATCGCTTGCTAGTGCCAAGTTTTCCACTACCATTTGCGACGACCGGAGAAGGCAAATTGATGCTAGATTCTTACTGTCAATCTGTCTGTCCAGCATTAGAACTGAATGAACTAATGACACCCGACGGATGTTATATGTACACGGCGATGGCTTACCGACAAAAGTTCATCACACTTGACCCGACGTTTCCATAAGGCTTCACTATCACCTGACGACGATTTTGTTGACGTAACTGGCGCCGATGTTGGCTACAGTCACAGGGTCGTAGCATGTGTATGCGGTAAATCGCGCAGGGTACAAGAGGTGTGTTATAAGTCTATTGACCAAACATGAACATGTATTGTCTAGAACAGTGTAATGAATCATTGGCGTTATACAAATCATTCGTTGTATTCTACAATAGTACCTGCTTTTCGAAATAAACTACTTAAGAATTGCATATACACTTCGTATTGTTCAACAGCCTCTTAGAGGTTGAAATATTTTCAGCATGTTATATGAGTACGCCATAGCGATATATGTCTTCATACATCATTCATTCGGAATACCACCTTAACATTTGTAAGGCTAAGTATTGCCTTATAACTTACCGTGAATAAATGAAACATGTTTCAACGCGATGTATCCCGTACCACGTCGGTTCCACTATGTTGTGTACATTATTTTCATCGATGTGGCTAGTCACTTGGCAGTGTAACGTTTAAAATGTACGTGGAGTTGATTATTGTCACATGACTGGAGTATCTTAATCAGCAATAGGGACTCTTGGGACGGTCGACTGTCTTATACGTGTCCTATGACCGTCTTGCAGGAAGGCAGCACGAAACAGTGTTTGTACGCCTAATCGTTTATTTCTTCGTTAGTTCTGTATACACTGCAAAGCCTAATACAAGATCGACAAAAATTGTGGACTTTATTTGTCGTAATGCTTTTGTATATTTTCACCGAAGCTGAATAATGAAGTTTGTGCTAGTTCGAAAAAACCAACAAGGATAAGCCGCGTGAGTTTTTGCGATTCAGTATTGGAAGTCTTACGAAAGTTTACTAGTTTAACTACAATGACAAACCTGAAGAACGCGACACCGATAAAATAGTGTTGTGCTGTAGCTATTATTTCCAATGGTTAGCTTAAATTTGTCCATAAGAAACGGCATTTTAAAAAACGACGTATGCAAGCAGACGGACGTTGAAAGGTTGGTCAGTGTTCCAGAGACTCATACGAAAGAGTTGAAATTCAAAGAAATAACTAGTTTGTCCAATGGGTTTGTCGCACGGGAATCGCATTCAAATGTGCCACTATGTGAATCGTAAAGTGATTAGCCAGGTGTGGTAACAACAATAGTTTAACTAATCGGAAGTCTCCAGTGTGACTAATGACCATCCGAAAGTGAAATGTTTACGAGAAGTCGCTCAAAATACTGTGCCTCGAAATAACAAGTAAGCCGCTGAAATCAATGCACTATTTAGTAAGCCACGTCACTTATATCCGGATTTTTGGAAAGGTTCAATAATTTGTTGGGTAACTTCCGTACAACAGAAAGCATGAAAAAAACGATGGACAGTATGTTTATTTTTGTTTAGAGAACGTCTTAAGATACTTTGCATGCATGGGCAGTGTGGTGATGTTCATCTGTGGCTTAACTCCAGTGAAGTAAGTAGGTTCAAGGACTTCCATACACAACTACCATATTCGACAATTCCGCAAACAGCCATATTCTTCGCTGGGATACTCCGAGGCCAGAGAAGACTCGCAACTACGATGAAATATTTTCAAGAAATTATCAAGGAAATGATGAACCCACAAATGCGCGAATATTGCCTTGTTGGTAGTAGCAAGCGCTGAGCTTTTCATTGTGATTGCTTGATCGTTGATGCGCCCGCACGAACACTTATCATTCGGACAAAACAGTACAGTGATTACTTTTCGTATGAATATTGTGTGTAAGGTGTCTACACAAATGGACATGTAGCTCTTCTATATAATAACCGCCCACCTAGCTATGACTGAAGCTTTCGTTCTCGTCTTCAACCGGTGCACTGCATCGGTTTATCACCAGTTGGTGCCATACGGATCGACATGGTAAACGGTTTTCACTTAACCATATGCACTTCATTTGTCTTGAGGCCTTGAAAAGGTTGCTTAATCTGTGTCATTACAGAAGCGTTCAAACAAAATATGCTTCCCTCCGTTGCCATTTGTCAAACCAACCAAAGAACAGGTGGTGACAGACGCGCACTAACGTGTGGTTATCAGGGGAGTTGCTACAAACTGAAGGATGCGTATAAGTGGAAAACATCTTAATTTTGTCAAGTTCTTCTATACTTGGACCAAATGGTTTCGTTCATATACTGAATGAGAAAAAATAAAATATGTTAACCTCTCAGTTTGCATTGACGCTCTCAGCAACAGGTAATCGGTGGCGCATTGTTTACCATTCGTTGAAAGTACGATCATCAAAACTGCTCACCAGTTTGACGCCCCATAAAGCGAATGAGAGTAGGTGTTTAACATTCTCTGTCTATTACAGTTGTTTACTGTCGTTTAAGGAGGTGACTATTTTGGTGACATTTTTGTATTCTTACTCGAACCATACTTGTCGCGTTTGAAGCGACTAGTGCACTGTCCAGCATTGCCGGTCTCGTAACTGTTTTGTGGGACTGCTGAAAGACAGGACTGATTTCCTGGAAAAAGGAACTATAACGGACAATCTATTGTCCCCGTCCTCTCTCACCTTACAGGAAATATTTCGGTTTTGTAGTTCATGGGCCATTCTACAGCGACAAACTATAGACAGAGGTATCATAGTTGATGGCGTATTGGCTGTTTGAGAACTCATCCCTGGCAAAAGACTACTACTGAAGTGTGCAACCAAGTAGGCTCCCTTCCAACGATGTATCCCATCAATCAGTTGAAACTTTTTTAACGCTGCAATCTGCAGTTGACAGTGTTTTAGAAAACAGACATCTACTGTAAGTGTTCACATTTTAGATAGAAAAAATCGTCATTTTTCTTGTTGTTTTACAGAAATAAAGCATTGGCACGACGTCTAATTTTGTGTATGTCCTTTTCCTAAAAATTACATTGTTCTTTAGTTTTTGGTGTAGGGCATCCTTAAATATAAAGAGGGGTCAGTGGCTACTACCTCAAAGAAGTGCTTTACCGTCCATGATAAACTGCGTTGGTCACGTGTAGGATCAAAGCAGAAGCGTCATTTTCTAGTAACAATTTGCCCGTATAACCATCGCCAACGGACTACACAGTAAAAGTTCCCAAATGTAAGTGTGAACTTTGTTATCAGTAATCAATTTATTTACAGGCGACTCTCCGACTGTGATGTAAATTCTAATCATTCCAGAATAACTGTCTAAGTTATCGCCTTCCGATGCCACAGCTCAAATGAGAACATTGGGAAAGGCCTGAGGTGAACAATAATCTCTATCCGTTCAGCTTCTTATCAAGTAAATAAACAGCTAGGTCTGGCTTCGTCAGTGATGAAAAAACTAGCGTGACAAAGTGTTTCATTTGAGCAATGGTTACTCAGTGACATCTCCTTTGTTGCATTGCCGGGTCACTGCATCCGTCAGCACAAACCCGACGACAAACGCTCCCTTCTTCTATGACAATCCTGTTGTTTTCAGGTGAACATGACGCATTTGGTTAGCTGAAGTTATTTAATGAAAAAGCAGAAAAAGTCCAGTGCAGCTGGCAGTTCTTCACTGAAGGTTGTCGCGAAGGAAATTTTTGATCCATTGCGTGGTGAGTGTTTCGAAGGTCTGTTTAATCCAGAAGGGCGAATGTGCAAAACTGTGTCCACTGCAATCTATACGTGAGCGAAAAAAGTACACTTCATGTGCCTGGAACTAAACTTCCTACGATGTATGATCCCTTGTAAAATTCCCCACGATTTCTTTGAGAACTGCAAAAATTTTAAACAAAAACTGGCAAGCCATGACCTATACATACAGATGTTTACTCTTTTTTGCCATCACTGGTGCACACTTGAAGTGATTACGTAGATGAGCCCCGGAGAACGATTATCGGACGTTAGACAAGAAGTGCAATGGAAACGTTCGTAAAGACACAGCCTCCAAATAGCACCAACTGAAAGTGTGTCAACAACAGAATTCCGTTTGTACCCACACCCCTGTCGCAGTTTGTGGTTGGCAGGCACGTCCGCGGACTGAAAGTTAAAAACGTCAGATTTGATAGTGCAGCAAATGATTTCCCAGTCGCTGCACAAATCTGTCAAGGAAAAATGCAATGATGATTTCAGAAGGTCAAAGAAGGATATGCTTGGACGCCAAAGAACATACAAGACCGACACCGTAACTGTGTATATAAAGTTACAGTGAGAAATGTACAGGCTTAACCATATGGTCGGTTGAAACTCTTATAGAAGGCTCGCGAAACGTCATAAGACACTCACAGAAAGATCGCACTGGATGTACTCAGCAAGAACGTTCAGGCACTTTTATTCTTCTATACCCTCATGTATACACCCTAATAAAGTACACACAGTGCATGGGGTCGGTTACAGTTTGGTAATCCAGAGAAAACCATGGTCTATTTGCCGTTCAATGCGTAAAACTTTTCCTAAAAAGCCAGTTCACGTTGTACATAGGTCCATGAAGATTTTTGCTTGATTTCTGCTTTCTGCTTGAGATCATGTTTGTTTGTTTGCACTCTTGTTTATTTGTGTACGCCAATGGTAGCACACACAATTGCAGTTTGATTGCACGTTCGACGGCTGAAGTTTAAATCTCCAAAGATATTTTTTCGCATCGGTGTTTTTCAGTTCCGCTAGTGACTCACTGTAACTTCTGCATAATATATATTGGGTTTCTTAGTTGTTCGTCTTTCTATTACACGCCTGGCACTTAAGTACTTCATGCCTCTGTTAACGATTTCCACCATTCACGGGGTCAACCTGATGCTGCAGATAGGTTAGAGTGACGTTTATTACACAGTAATGCATTTGAGATTCTTACGCACAAGCTTGAGCAAAATTTTCTGTGAGAATCCATTAGCGCACAGATGAACGCAGCCGACAGACTGACATACTTTGGCACCCGCTGGCCAATTGGAGAAAGGTTTGTTGGCCGTTTTCACCCATAATAACTTTAGGGTTGTTGTTCAACTGACCTCCTCCGAAGGAAAACAGAACGGATGCTGTCAGATTCATGTATCGGGGAGCGCAAATGAGAGGTCATTATTCGCTTCTGAATGTGCAGTATCAACCTCACCAGAAGCAGTGCTGAAGGATATGGTTTCAACATCTATTAAGTAAATTATGTTGTATGATGTCTACCCTCAGCTTTTGCAGTTCTGCAATGCAAATGGCACATGCCCCGTCCGTATCCGTTGCATCGTGCAGTAGTACGCGGACGTCTAGCAATAAATCTGCATCTTTCAGCAATAAACGGAATTTCTCGTAAGATTTAGCATTACTTCACCATTTCATTCTCAAGTGATACGGTTGCGTTTAAGAAATGCTTCGTACATGTTAAGCAGTCGTTCCAGCAGTAGCCGGAAGAGTACAGTCATTGGAAAGTCGAACGGCCACAATGCCCAAACAAGCTGTATACACTGTCTTGAGAACAATAAATTCAACAAACGAGCTCAATTTGCGTTTACAATAGCTGGAAAGTGCGAAATACTACGGAGCATTTGTATCCTAATTGTCTCGATTAAGGGATACCGATGTTTGTGATATTTTACGTCGAATATTATCGTCGGTATTCAGTGTGACTTTCTCCAAATAACTGAACTGGAGTGGGATACACAAAAAGCATCACGTCAGCGAACCTAAAATAATGAAGGCTACTAAAGGTGAAAACACTGTTCTCAACCATGTTAATCATTTTCAGACGCAATATCTGAACCTCTTTTCGCCGGAGTAAAAAAGGAGAAGTGGAATGGGGGACTAAAATGTGGTTTCATAATGCGCGAGACCGCGTAGATAGACAAAAACTCTGAGAGAAGACTGATGTTATCTAACGGTTTTTGTTATACACGTATGTCATTGGAACACTGTTATATATGTATGTAAATTTACTTGTGCCTCTGCACGTATATATGTAAATATGTAAAGAGCTGCTTTCACATTTGTATACTGCATAACCTTTCCCACCATAAGGTTGGGAAGTAAAGAGTATGCGACAGAAATTACGAGTAACCTTCACATGTAGTACGAAATACTGTGTACCGTTATGTTAATTGTCGTCACTTTTCGTTTTATATTTAAGATAATTGGAATACCTGTACCTAAGTTACAAGTCCGCAAGTCAGGTAGGACGGAGTATTATCTATAAATGCGTGCTGCTTATAACAAGTAGAAACGCTAACCCCTGCTGGACGCTCCTGTCAAATTCAGCTCTCAGGCCCCTCCTGACCTCCATTTCTGATACCTACTCTACAGGTTCCACAACAGATGTATCCAATCATGGTAACGTTTAGCCAGTAAGTTCCGTCTCCTGCCATTCAGCTTCAGTCCTCCCTCGTCCCTTGCTCAGACCTAAAATGCGAATTAATATAGGTGCCTTGGACGTCCGCACGTTAGAACATGTAGGTCAAGAAGCTGCCGTCGCACGAATCTTAGACTTGTTGCATATCGACGTTTGTTGTACCCAGAAGACTGGAATCCAGGAAAACAGTGGACGTATGGAACTAACACCATCTGATACTAATTATACACTTCGAGTGACTCCACAGCCGCTGTTACAGATCAAGCTAGAGTAGGTATAGTCCTTAGCTCGACGGCCGCAGCCTCATTGATAGATTGAATTCACGTTAAAAGTAGATAATGTGCCGTCCGCTTGGCAGGTTTTGTTGTCCAGCTCTAGACGCGAGACTTTCAGAGATTTATTCGCTGTGTCCGCTTACGCTCCAACTGACTGTAGTGACATCAGCATCAAAGACGCGTTTTACTCGGATCTGGCCGCTCTCCTTCGATGGCTCTGGTATAGTCGTTCTGGCCGGAGATATAAACGCTTAGGTCGGCTGTCTTGGTGAAGCTGAATCTCAGTTAAGTGGCAGGTTTGGGACAGCGTCCGTCAGGTCAGACAATGGCGGGTGACTGTTACAGCTGTGTGCTGAGCATAAGCTACTTTTAACTAGCATTAGTTTTGGGTATCGTGAACGTCAGTGCTCAGCTCGGTGCCTGACTTCCCCGAATCAGGCTTGGTCTCAGATAGACCACATAGCTGTTAGTTGTGGTGGCCGGATTCCATTCAAGACTGTCGTTCTTATTGAGGCACATGCTTGGATTCAGATCACGCGTTGGTTGGTTGTCGTTTTGTTTTTACTTTTGCCGGGCAATGACCTCACCGACGGCAACAATCAGCTGTTGAGAAACTGGTCTCACCATCGGTGAATTAGGATACCAAATCAGCTTAGAAAGCTACTTTAGTGGTACTCACTCGGAAGCTCTTAATACCAGCTGCACTCAGATCTCACAGGTCATTCCGGAAGCGGGTGTTTTGGCGTGCGCCACGGGGGTACGTGGGTTAAACAAAAATTAGATCCCGGAAAAATCCTTGGAGTTGTTAGAAGCCGGTTGGAAAATTCCTCCTGGTAGTTTACACAGTTCTTGGAGAGATATACGTAGGAAACTGAAATCTAGCTTTAAGTCTGACTCTGAGGCTTTGTTAGTGCAGAAAGTTACAAAAGAGTTGAAAGAACATCAGCAGGTTGTACATGCTTATCCGCTCCACCGCTCTCAGGCAACCATCTGCCAGTGAAACTATCAGCAAGACAGATGACGTACTCATCCATAATAGTTCCAGAAGGTTAGAGCGTTCGGTAGGACATTTTGAGGGTCAGTTTACCTGGCTTCTCGCTTCTATTGTGTTGCCGCCACAAACTTATGGTGTAGCACCCTGGTTGATTGATTTGGAACCACCCACTGAGACTGAGGTCCCCAATTGCAACTCGGCTCTGAAAAGTTAAAAGCAAGCTGGTACAAATAAACTCCTGCCGGCTCGTTTAAAAGAAAATGGACAGGCGTTAGTGGAGACCTTGACTCAGTTGTGTCAACCTGTGTGGATGACGGAGACTATCCCTCCGTGCTAGGTCCACGCGACAATAGTTTTTATATTCAAGAAAGGTATTACGGGGTCTTGCGTAAAACTTGGGGATTAGTTTCACTCCAGTCATTACTAGGGTTCTAGCATCCATCACACTTTGTCCACTCACTGGAGCTCAGAAGGCAAACACTAGAGAAGAAAAGACAAGGTTTCGCATTGGGCGGGGATATATGACTCACATCTTTACGCTTCGTCAAATTCCGAAGCAGCGCCATGTGTACAGCTGGCCAACAGTCGCCGTACCTCTCTACCATAAAGATGCGTTCGATTTGGTGGATCAATCCACACTTTTAAAGTCGCTTAAACTCAGGAGTGTACCGACCAAGCATGTAAACATACTGTGGGCGCTTTATTCTCATACTTCCGTTCAGCCTAGGGTTTACGGCGAACTATCTGACGATTTCAGTACCATGGGTGTCGTACGTCAACATGGTCCATTTTCACCATTTGTGTTCAGTTTCGTCGTAGACAAAATAATGGAGAACTGTCTGCAGCACTCAAATGGTGCCGGCGTGGATCGCCTACCTGGTGGAAGGCCGACTGATCTTGAGTATGCTGGTGACAAGACGTTACTGGTTGGTACTTTTCAAGTAGTACAAACAACACTAATCGCTACTTCGCGTTCTGCCGAATGTTTTGGAATGCGCTTTGCAGCCTTAAAAATGCAAAACGCTTCTGCAAGGTTGCTGTGATTAAGTAGATCTAATGTTAGGTGATGAAATCATGGAAGTTGATGATTGGTTTGTATACCTGTGGAGCTGCATTAGCTGCGGTGGCGGCGGTGTGGGTGTTGGGAATCTAATGGAGGCGAGTATTTCTAAGTCTAAGTAGGTGTTTACTAATCTGAGGCACTTATGGCAACAGAAGTGTATCTCTTTGAGGCTTAAGGGTCGCGTATATCAGACAACAGTAAAGGCTGTATTAGCTTACGGCAAATAAATTCGACCACTCAGGGTAGAAGACGTGAACCGTTTTCAGATACTTGACCACCTATGTCTGCCTTCAATCGCTTGTATCGGAACCCTGCTAGCACACGTTAGGGATAAATTAGGGATAAATGACGGCAGATTTGGGATGAATTACGCTCGGCATTTAAATGGTGTGACATTTAGGGATGAGTTGCGTCAATCTTGGGATAAATTACGTCCGCATTTTTATGGCTAATAAGAAGTCAACTTGAATGGAGGTAAAGAAAATGCTGCAGGGAATGTTTCGACATCAAAATTTGCCCAAATAAATGCGGCTAAATGACTAACTCAAATGGATATTCCTACACATGAGAAACCATCCATTGTACACATAGGTGTTTTCGTTTAGGTGAACGGCAATATACGACGCATTTATTTTCGTCATCTTTAATTTTGATCTGGTTTCTCACTACCATTTTCTTGCTTCATTCAAAGATGTCTGACCATCAGCATTCGCAAGAGAATGTCAGTTTATATAAACTAATGCATTTTACCCTCAAAGGCGTATAGAATTACTAGTCAGTCGACCTGTCATTTATCGTCGGGTTCGCCGTGCAATGGAACATTTCTGTGTCAGCATTTCCACCGCTAAACGAAAGTTTACTGAGTGTCATGCACCCAGTTTGACAGAAGGTGTTTGTAAATGCTTACTTTATATAACCACAATGTTAGATGTTACGAAACAGGCAGGAGATCAGTCTGAATTGTTACAAACCCCCGATGGTGAAGATACCGAGTATATTTTCATCATCATCATCATCATCAT
>LUCH01002232.1:48570-96276 GCA_013368495.1 Paragonimus heterotremus | reverse complement strand
TATTCACAATCCGAGAGATACAATGGACGTATTTGACATCAATAGACAAACAGTATAACTTGGTACTACGGCAAACGCACATAACAGTTGCTACGCAGACCTTTTAAAGTACATAGATTTAGTCCGCGGTATCTGGGGTAGCAATTCGTGTGAGGTTACGCATTAGAAGATAAATAGAAGCTGTTATATGTAATGCAGGTTCGGTCCTGCAAGGAATCTGAATTCAGCATTGCATGAAGTGATAGCTTTTACAGGAATTTAATGTGGACGCCCTGGTTGTAGGTGTGTACCTTGAAGACGTCATATGTTACGTGTATACAGCCCTATTTACGACTGTCAGAGTGATGATGATAACAAAAATCTGTAGCTGCTGGGTGTTTTAACATATAAATTTTTGTCAATGTTAAGATTGCGGCAGCGAATTTCGACAGCTGTGGAGATAAAATTCAAGTAGAGAACGGTCAGTTGTAGCCTGAGTAATTAGATGGTTGCATGCATCATCTTAGCTGGTGGACGATGATGAGACGAACATGAACACAATTTAGATTGAGACAAACGTGGGCTCGTCTAGAATGATGGAGTGGTGCACGGGTAGCGCTTTCAGAATTATGTTTGTAGTTGCACGAATTTGTGTGTAGTTTCTTTAACGGACGGTTTTAGAGACTACAAAAAATCACGTTGAAATTAACTAAATGAGGCGTGATTGCTGATACTTTGCCCGTGCTTGGCCGTATATGGAACAGGAATGGTCGTATTAACCAGTAGATGTGTTAATTTGCACTTAAAGCATAGTCAGATAGGAAAGGAACTGATAGTCAGACATTCTGCTGAACGTATTCGAAAAAGATACTTCAGTCGTAAAGTTAAACAGGACAGGTGTAAATTGATTTAATTTTGAGTGTGATGCTTTGCAATTATGCGTAAAAAGTGTTGCGAGTACAGGTCGTCATCATTTGAACAGCATCTGCAGATAGAATAGCTCGGGCTGCCGTTGGTCCTGACAATGGTCTACAAAGTTGCAGAGTAATGAATTAGTACCAACGTATAGCATAGAAAAAGAGAAGAAGAATACAACCAAACAGAAACAATCGAATTTCACGAAACAAAAGGGTTGACAAGCTTGCCATTACAGATTCGCCATTGACTGCGATACAGTGACATACCGGGACGTTTCCAACCAGTCCTGTGGATGGCTACGGACTCCTCCAATGAGCTCAGTAGTTTAAATGGTCAAATATAAGTGTGACAGTCGTCCGATAGCTATGTTTGATATCGTTCTGATGAAACAGTCATGCTATAATCCTAACTAACGTATATACGAAATAAAACGACCGCGTAATAGGTTTTTAAAGAAAACGATGTATTCTTAGCATTCATTGAAAAAGTCTTAGAAGTATTTCACTCGGCTTAGTCTGAGACGAACAGCAGAAGACCAGGATGGACTAACGCCCACCCGGAAGCACTCAACATAGCGCCAACTAAACTCTTGAGTGTCATGTGTTGGGCTACCGAATCGAGAAAACCAGAAAAGCAGTAGATTGAGCGGCACTAAGCAATCGCTATTTATTGGAAAAACGGCTCCTTTTTTTACATAGGGATAACAATATTTACGATTGCTGTTGGGCGACTGGCGTTCTGGCGTTTTGATTGGCCAGTCCGTTGCTACGTTCCATGACCTTATATTTAGCATCTTAGTCTTTTGAAACTGATACACGTTCAAGCAGCAGCTGGTCACCGTTTTTGATTGGTTGGCACCGACCGACCACAATTCCGTCAGTAGTAGCTTGTGCGCGAACTCTAATTGACTTGACCATCTCCAACCGGGAAACTGCTCCAATCCAATCTCATTACGTCCTTTTCATTTCGATAGGTCTGCCCAGTTCTCATTCTTGAAGATTCCTCATGGATGTATTGCGAGCCTCCTTTCCCGGCTGAATTCGCTCTCTCAAGAGCACACGATTTCTTTTCACTACCACCTCGTCAACATCGTATGACCTATACCTACAGTTGCTGACCACCGCTGTTGGAACTGGTCCAACAAATTAATACCCAGTTTGTAGTCACTATCGAAAACCAATCGATAATGAAAAACAAGGACTCAGCGCGTTGACCGTCGTGTATTTGCATCGACCCTAGAATTTAGAGTGTACAGGAAAAGCACGTCAAGCTAGCGAGGCACGGAGCGAGTTGTGATTGTAGCCCCGGGACGGATATTACAAATGGAATAGCTTGACTAAAACAAAAGTAGGTAAAAACAAACCAGGTTCATCAAAAGTGTACAAGCGAGTGCGACTATCAAAAATATCATTTATTATAGTCGCTACACTACACCACGTGTCCACTGTCTCGGGTTCTCAGGAATCCACTGGACCCATACCTTATCCCCTGGTTTAAGGTTTGCAGTTTCCCGAGCCCGACGATCATAGTACATTTTTTGTTACATTCACCTTCGTTGTCGGCTCTCCTGAACATTTGATTCGTCTAATATGTCATAGCGCAAGGGTTCAGATGCCACCGGAAGTTTTGTCCGTATCCTACGTTCAAACATTCGGCGCGTCACAATTTATCCAGTGGTCTCATTTGGCATTTCTTCTTTCTGGAAGCATTAGATACGAGTCTTTCCCTGATTCACGGACAATCTTTAGCAATCTTTGGCAGCCTTAACCGAGTTTTTGGCTTTCCCGTTTGACGGACTATGGGACGGACTGCTTGCACAACGCTCATACTCCCATTTATATGTAAATGTCTTTAGTTCCGCGTACACTAACTGAGGTCCAGTATCAGAGGAAAATACCTTCAGTATGTCAGCGAGCGAACTGGCACTTAGTTTTTGACGACCGCACCTTCTGTGGTACTGCTTAGCCAGTGAATTTCAAAATAATTCGAGAAATACTCCACCGTGACCAAGTATTGTTTTTCGCCGTCTGTGAGTATACCAGCTACAACTGGTTGCCAGGGCTTTTCCGAAATTTCTTTCAGCAGCATTGTCCTCTTAACTTGATTTATGTCATATCTTCTGCACATTTCACACCTCGTTATGTAACTTTTTTTCAAATCCTACTGGGCATGTCTGGTCAAAAGTAAAGTTCTCTTGCTGTCCGAACACAGCTGCCTACAAAAATGTGTGCGACATAAATTTGTTCAGTTAACTGCTACAAGACTATCCTTCCTCGTTTGAAGGCTATCCCCTCTTCTTCAACATACTGGTCGCGATCCTTGAACAGTACTACCAATTATTTGGGCAGATTCTTCATATCCTATGATAAGCTATTTATTATCACACGATTCAGCTCTTTAAGTGCATAATCCTTTTCCATCGCGTCCTTCAGTTCCGCCATCCTGTCCATTGGTACCAAACTGTAGTCAACTGAAGCAGTGGTTTCAAACTCAGAATCATAATTTATTCGGGTATGTAGACGCGAGAAAGAGTATCAGCAATGTGGATTTTTTTCCTCCGGGATGGTAGACTAGCCCACAGTCGTACTTTTTGTAGGCTGGTCATCATCCGTTGTAGACGACGGCGCGCGGTACTCTATGGATCCCTCACTACTTCCATCAGAGGTTTGTGGTCTGTGTATACCACTGTCATCATGGCTGTCAAGCGAGCAAAAGCAAAGGCAACTAGTCACATAATTGCATCACACGGTTGTGAGCTGGAGGACAATTGGGTGAAATTCGGGCGCGCTTCGTTGACTCAGAGCACCAAGTTTCACCAGAAGTAGCTTTCCAGTCCATTTACCGCTCACCCAGTCGCCAATCCACAGGAGTCAAATTCCGTATTCTGGCCACCGTGGAGGCGGTCGGAATTTGGTCACGCAATCCACAGTTGTCTGTTCAGAAGATTTTTGTACAGGCTGTACGATTACCATGGCCTCCCGTTCGTAACCCAACTCCTCCGGTGGTTAATTTTATCACCCAATTGCCCTCCAACTGACAACCGCGCGATGTAATTATGTGACCAATTGCCCTTGATTTTGCTCGCTTGATAACCATGATGATATAAAATGTTATGCAATTGGCCCGATAATGAATGACCGAAAACAGACTGTTCGCCAAAACACCTTTTCACTTCTAATTAACTAGTTTTAGTGTAAATTGCCGAATTGGATGCATTATATCTGTCAACTTTTTGGGGAATTACCTCAGATAATGGATCATGCCATTAAGACGTGAAACTGTTTTTGTATCTTCGGGTAACGGCGTATTCTGAATCTCCTTCACTTTCTTTGGATCAGACTTCAATTCTTCAGACGTAAGTAGGTGACCGTGAAGCGTCACTTCTGTCACCCGAAAAACTATCTTATCCCGAGACAGGACAATTCCTTGCGACACGCAGCGCTGTAGCAATGCCTGATGGTCCTGATCATGTTCCGTTCTCATTCTTCCGTACATCCGCACATCACCTGCGGCACAAGTAAATACTTCAGGTTTGTGAAGTGAAGGAATTGGACGTTTTTGAAGAATTTCCCTCGGCACTTTTAATCCAAGGGTTAAACGCAGCCACCGGAAACACCCCCAAAAAAGTGCCGAACGTAGTTAGATAGCTGGATTCTTCATCCCGCTGGTAAGCAGAAGAAATATCCACTTCCGTGAAAAATGGGTTTGATTTAATTTTGACAGAATATCGTCTAGAGTCGGCAACCTGTATTGTTCGCTACGAAGTACAGCGTTCAACAGTCTGGAGTTAATATATTTACGAACATCACCAGACTTCTTCAACCCTATTGCAAACTGACTGGTCCCATCGGTAGGCTCATCTACTTGCGCTGGTACTTTCAGGTCGAACAAACGATTCGACTCGCTCTTAAAGTTTTCACTGGCGAGTAACGTAACCGGTACGGCATTCTCGGCTACAGAAAGGCTAACAGTACTCAGCATATATCCCAAAACAGAATAAAACATAGAAAAGTACTGGTCAAACAGTTAGGACATCTCTAACGCGAAGGAAATTATCATGATGAAAAGTTACGAAATCAACTGTCCAAATGACATCCAAACCGAGGACTATTGCTGAATCTCCGTTCACAACGAAGAAGTCAATTGCACAATATTTACCAATCTTTGGGTTTCTGATGGCACATTTACTTTCCCCAACACTCGCGTTTTTGCTCCAATCCACATTCGTAGTTACTTATCAAATGGGTCCACGGTCGATGTTTGGAAATAACCCATTGGTGTCACGTTGATAGGCCTGCCACAATCTAACTGATATCACCGTCGTTTGCCTTCAATACGAAGCTCGGTGTAAATCCCTTTTGATCCAAGCGCATCTCAAACACTATTCTGATGGATGGTGACTTGCACTGCTTGGCAAAACGGTTCTTTCGGCACTTTACAATTTTTCTCAGACGCCAGACATTTCTTTTCCATTTGACCTAGTAACAGAACCGTCCTTATCAGTTTCATGTTGCGTCATCTGAATGCCCTGTTCTTGAGTCTCGATCATTCTGACCTCGCTTATCACGCCCGCATTCTTTACCATTGTTGCCATGCCTGCTTGCTATAAATTGAATGTACTAATTTCGCTGTAGTAACAGATGAGATGCGAACGAAATGTCCGTGCACAAGACATCTTACGCTATACTGTTGGCCTTTTTCAAACTTATTTCGGGGATCCACTGCTTCAAATTTCTTTTCCTGTCGTTCATGATCTCCACCAGAGAACTGGCAAGGGTATGATGCCAGCTTCACTCGTGTTTGGCGAATCGCGTTGAACTCCGTTCCGCTCCCACCTTTAAGATTTTTTATCTTCTGTTCCACTGCCGTTTAGTTGTTGCAAACATTATTACACTGGGTGGGCGTTAACTGCCTTACCATCAGCAATGTCTTGCTCATTGCAAGACAAGAATCATTCGATCACATTTGAGGCTGTTCTTCTTGCACTTGCAGGAACAGAAAGTTCTGGCCAGCTCCTTCAATGTCATCACGTATTGATCTATAGATTCCCCTTGATGGCGAATCCTTCGGAAGGAACGGAAACGTTCGAAGATATCATTCGCGTGGTCAATACAATATTCTTCGGATTTGTTGATCATCAGACTCAGATCGTTCTTATCTTCATTGTCCGCAAAAGTCCAACTCATCAAGACCCGTCTATCCAAGCCTCCATCGAAGTGTCGTAACATCGCCAACTGGTGCTCTTTCGTTCCTACAAACAAATTGCTCAACGCAACGAAATCATTAAACTTCCGTCTTCACATCCGCCATGCTTCTTGCAACCGACTGCTGTCCGTCACGTCCAGCGCCTAAGGAGGAACGATTGCAACCGCACCCGATGAATTGCCTTGGAATCTACCTGCGGGCTTCTTTTTGTCCTCTGACATTACATCGCGTGCTGGGTTACCGAATCGAGGAAGCTAGGCTGAACAATACTAAACACTACCAATTTATTGGAGAAACAACACCCTTTTTATAGAGGAAAACAGTATTTACGATTGCTATTGGCCGACAAACCTTCTTGTTGAGGACATGACATCCATTGTAGTTCTTCGTTGTACTGGTATATCTTTTCTATAAGATAACTAACAGAAACCAAATAAAACTGAGATTTGATCGGTACCATAAGTCCTGTTTTTGATTTCGCTTCAGAAGGTAGTGACTTTTCAGCATACACAAAATTCCCTTCCTCACAATACCAACGGGTTGACGACGATCTCTTAAATCCTGGCGAAAGTTTTGACGATAATCTCTCTCAACTGTCAAGTCTCTTAATTTTGTTCATTGTGGCTTGATTACTTGTTTTATCTCGAAACATAGAATCCTGTTTTACGTCCAACAAGGAAGTCAGAGCTTGTTCTACCAATTCTGAATAAAAAGTCAGTTTGACTGTCGGTGCATTCCGATGATCAGATCCCGAGGGAATATCACGTTCGCAGAAGACGAGTAATTTCGGTAGATATTTTGACATTCACCTCAGTTGTAAATATTCACATTCTCTATTGGCTCGATCGACGTACATCACGATATCTTCTTTGGACTATTTTACCATCTTCAGAAGGTACTAGCTTATACTAGTGATAATGGAACATTTTCCGAAGACGGCATCAGGCGAATGTGTCGTTTTTTGTAAGTTCAGGCCACGGAATCCTTGTCCAGAAATAGGATTTCAATTTTGTAATCATTTTGTTGTCCCGAACTTTTGCACCAACATTTAAACCTTCCCTTGATCATTTAGAATAACTCTATCATCAGTCGAAATACCTATTTGACTAATCGTCGACTTAAATTTCTTTCAACTATATTCTTTCTGTGCATCGTTTGACTTGAACACAACGAACTACATAGATGTGAACATCCTCGTTTTCAGAGGCAGTGTAGACTGCTACAAAATTCCAACACATGCTCTATTATCAGGTACTTCTGTTATCATATGTTATGTACAACTTAGAGCAAACGAAAACATCCGAGCGGATGAGCCCGTTAAACAAACCAGAAAGCATGATAAGCAAATAATCAATACATTTGATTACATGTCAGCCAATAACAAATTTGTAAGGGTGAATGCGATCATTATGTCAGCAGGTGAAGTAAACAATCCTCAAATCAAACGGCCAGGTGAGTGTGAATGTAACAACTTGAGTTTTGTTCGATATTCAGTACACATGTGATACACTGCTTAGATTATGGTCTTCACCGTTTTTGTATGTACCTGCCACAGAAGGTTCCACTTTCCACAAGCGTGAATTGCACCGCACACATCGATTGCTTATAATTTACAAACGAATGTCAAGCGTTACTTCTATATTGAATGTTGTTCACTGTGCTTGACAGTTCTACAACATGTTGTTTAGCGTCAGGTTCATCTGCCACCAGATTGGTCGTAATATGCAATGCGTCTTTATCTACTTCTTTTCGCCACTGTTTCTCCCAGACTACGCTAAATATAGTAACCTATTCTGTATTTGGATATCACTAGAACTAAGCAAGCTGTTACAGCTCAGGATGCTATTTTTGTTTGGCTTACTAATGGTTAATAATCCGACTGATTTACAGGAAAGCCAATGAATTTTAGTGATTGGCAGCCACAGAAAGTATTCTGTATAAATTTGAAACAATGTTGTCCCCGAATAAACTTGACGATGGCAAAGATCGTCATGTAGGATGTATGCTTAATCATACTTTCGTTCGCTCTCATCAATTACACACGCGAAGTGGAGTACAATCATCTGGACGTGTGAGAGTCCAAAGGCGAAGTTTTCATTGACCAATCACCATTCAATCACGCGTAGTCGAAAATAATGATAATAGGTACAGATACAGATATGGGATGGAAACAACGAATGAGAGCAAAGAAATAAGAACAGGAAGGATTTCTAATCGACGTAACATGCTATGGAGGTAGCAATAGATTCACATTCATTTGTTTTTTAACAGTGGTATACTGCGAGCGTTTTGGAGAAAGCGAAGGCGCGTTTGTTCAGTGTATGACTGGTAATACGGAATATTTTAACGCGATCTACTGGATAAACAGATTCCTGCAAGTGATTTGTAATTGCACTCTTTACAGTTTCACTTTTGACCCTCAGAAGCCATTTAAACAGGTGCTCCGAAATCCGAGTGTGCAGTGTCCTCACTGTGCGATCAATGTACTGCAACCTGCAGGCACATAAATTTATAAATGCCGTTTGATTTGCCAAGTGTAGGCACCGAATGCTTCCTCGGAGTTGATGGGATGCAAGGTATTCAGTGCGGCACATTGACCTTGGCTGACTTGTAAGTGCGATTTAGTGCCGGTTTCATTTTTTGTTTCATGAAAATTGTTAAATCCTCCTCTTTTGTGGGGGCAGAGATGTGAACATGGGTTTCCGTGGTACCATTAGGGGGACTGGTCATGAGTCGAACAGCTTAAGGATACTTTTAAATAAAAACGAATTTTGAATAACTGCCTTTTTGGTAAAATCAACCTCGTCAGAAATATGCCCATTCAAACAGGTTTTGTGAATTCGATGGTATAGTAATTGTACGAGCTGGTTTTTGTATGCGATTAGTGCAAAGCATTTAGAGTGCAGTAACTGGCCAACTTACGTCTTCCTTTGGAAAATATTTCCATCGAGAGATCCGTTTTCACGTCTAGTGAGTTTGACACCCAAAATCAACATATACGTTATTATTATTATTATTATTATTATTAATATTTCTTTATTTCTGTACCTCATTTTCATATTACCTCCACATATGTATCTATTATCATTATTTTCAAACACGCATGACTGTTCACTGAAAATTTCATCTTTGGGTTACCATACCTCCAGAGAATTGTAGTGCATTTCGTTGATTGATAAGAGTGAACGAAATAGCGTTTAAGCATACATCTTCAATGACGATTTGCTGTGCAAAAGTTGACTTTTTACTAGCTTGTATTAATATGTAGCGGTTCAATTTCAAACAATTACGGGCTATTCCAACCAAACCAAAATAGTGGACATATGTTTGTATTGGAATCTGATAACAAAGAGTCAACTATGGAGCTGCCTTTTGTCAATACCAATAGTAGGGGGTTTTGATTGGTATACATTGAACCTCACTCACAACTGATTACACCTTTTGCACTCCTATAGACTTTTTCGTCAGTCTCTTTCAAAGTGTTATACAGGAGTTTTACTCTTAACATAGCTCGTCGGTAATCAATTTGCTTTCCACGGCCGGGATTTGGACAGCAGCAAGTTTTACTGTGTTGACCACTACGTCTTTAAACTCACATAAGAAAAGACTGAATGGCTACAAGCAAACACTCAGCCACACTCGAGCAATCTGCACGTTACTCACAAGCGAATGTGGCAGAACCTTAACATGATCATTCAGCCGTGCCTGGTCATTACAAATAGATGAAATAGTGTTTTTGATCATTTTTGCCGATATACACATATATATATATATATACAAGGGAGAGATGAGACAAATATTATGCACGTGATACCTGTGTGTTTTATATTTGCAATCCTATCACTGCAAACATTTTCATTCTTGTTGTTGAGACTAAAACGAATGTTATGATGCCACTCAGTTTGAATACAATCCTTAAGATCCATTATGGGTATGCATTCAATTTCTAGAGTTCCTTTGTGGAATTCAACCCATTCACACATACTTACCAGGTGATCCATTTTTTTGTCATATGGCCCTAGAAAATGAATGCCTGCTATAGTGTTTTCAATCGTCTGTTTTGTACCTGCTGGGACCTTGGTGTTGTCTCGTCACAACCACGTTCTCACCAATGTATTGCAATTGAACTGTCTTTGATAATGAAGAGCGTAAAAACAGTAGGTCCTTAAGATGTTTTCCACGTGTGACTCAAATTAACTCAACTTATGGACAGTTTTGGTTGTCGGTTTGTACAAGTCAGAGAAAATGAAAGATCAACTTGCAAAGTTAGAAACAAACGGGCTCGTCTTTCTTATACTGTATACACATAAAATCAATAGAAATGGAAAATTATAATACTACAGCAGCACCCATAATACAATGGGTCATTACCAACTGGTCAAAAGAAGACTGTAGTTTTAAACTCTGGACGATCAGTGAAACGGACCTTATTTAAATGAAGATTTAATAAGAAAACGGCGTATAGCTCTGAAGAGAGATAGGATATGTTCCCAGAGAAGTAAAATTTTAACGTTACTTCAGACGCTCAATTCTCTTTCTTTCATCTTCTGTGCAGTCGCTGCTC
Organism: Paragonimus heterotremus; assembly: GCA_013368495.1. Lineage (NCBI taxonomy): Eukaryota > Metazoa > Platyhelminthes > Trematoda > Plagiorchiida > Troglotrematidae > Paragonimus > Paragonimus heterotremus. The sequence goes on along the minus strand of LUCH01002232.1, from coordinate 85,610 downwards.
CCATGTGTCACACTGTGATGCACATTTCTGGCTCCCCTAACGAGGATGTTCTGTCAGGCTACTCTTAAGTTGGCTTTGAGTTTATCAATAGAATGAGTTTATTGAGCATAAGCCATAGACTTCAATCGAATCTATGGGAAAATCCAAGGGAGTTAAGTCAAATGGCCCAGGGTGCCACTTAACAGGTCCACCCGGACCGATCCATCTTTGTAGACGTATTGCAGTGAAGATGAGCGATCATATCATACTACTGATTCCGCGGCCATTCAGTAGTAGTTACAGAGCATATATTTTGACATCGCACAAGCCGCAGGAAGGAACGTCAGAGTACACCATCGCCCATAATGGTCCCTGCTACTTAATGGAACTGAGCATTGACGTCTGTGGTAGCCGAGACGGTCTGAGGTCGAATACCACGTGCAGATGAGTGGTTTTGTGACATGTCTGGTTTTGTTTAAATGCTTAATCCATGTATTGCTTTGTCGAATAAACAACCCTTTTGCCATCCGCGTTCTCGGACCACAACAGTGTGTTGCGCAACCACTGGAGCACATACCTGATACAAAGGGGAGATGCTCTGTCCCACTGGAAGCATGTTCTTGTTATACCAGGTTCTTTGAACCAATCATGAAACGGCAAACACTTCCGTTAATAAATTTCCGTCAGCATTACGATGGGATAAAGCTGGTTCATCTGGTCAGTGTGAATGGACAGGTTGACTAATACGCATAAAACCGTTTTCGGTAGAACGGTATTTGGTAGTCCTCATTGTTAAGGCAGAACAAACTTTTCCCGATGGGAACCACGATGACAGATGAACTGTGGTCAAACGAGGTTTACCGTAGGCCGGTTAACACGGGTTATTTCTCTATGTTGCTAATCTAAAGCACAGTGTTCAAGAATTTAACCTCAATCATGGAATATTTCGCAAGGATGTCCACCAGTCTTACTACCGATTCTTTTAGAATACAAATCGGCCGTTTCAAATGTAGCGCAACTTTTCTCCTCCGAATGGATTTTAGTTCGTCCATTTTCAACCAATATAATTATCCAGAAACAGAAAATTGTGGCAACCTTCCAAAAGAGAAACTTTATTAATTGTCGTTTAAGTAGCTTTGATAGAGAAAAGAGAAAAAAACGGAACGGCCTATCTATGACACACTTCAGCGCGCAGGCTTCACCAGTTTGTAGAAAGTGTGCACCGGGCCAGTGTTAACAGTGAGAGACGCAAAGTGGTCACGGAACCCTCCAGTGGACCTCACTCTAGTAAGACTCCGCGATTCATGCACACGCCCTGTTGTGGTTGGACCACAGAAAAAAACACAGAACTTAGTAACTTCATTTGGTAATGGTCTTATCATATATATTGGGTCCAGCGAAGCGGTATGAAGAAGGTAGGAAGATGTTCCCATTGGACGGTTGTTTACGTGCATGCTGCTGGTTTTGCATATTCAACGCGCAGTTCATCCTGGTCGACTGATCGTGGGACTGACCTGTGGGACCTGGCGCCATCCTATGTTTAAGGCTGGCTTCAAAACCCATACCACACACACCAATATCGTCCTTTCATTTGAAGGTGAAACGTTCGTAATTTCAGCGTCATCTCCAGCAAATAGTTGAACACCCAAAACATCGACTGTAGCTACTTTCACAGCGCGGCAGTTTGTCTTCAGTAAAGTCATGTTCTGCTCCCACGTGGTTTATTCTTACAGATTTTCGTTTTGTTTGTTCACTGTCAGACAAATTTCCTGAACTTATTTATCAGTGACACTTTCATATCCGTAGTAATTTTGAAACCGTCGACGTATGTCTCACACTAGTGTGATGAGGACGAGCGATCGCCCCATACTACCCACACCATCACTATTCAGTGGTGGGACGACAGCATGGATTTTGCGGTCAAAGTAGAGGCAGGAAAACACGGAAGAAACATACCAACACGACAGTGCAGTATCCCATGAAATAGTTCTTGCTAAGCAAAGAAGCTGAGCATTAGCGTCTGTGGCAGCCGGGACCTTCTGAGATGATTGCCATATGCAGATGAGTGTTTTTGCTTCATGTCCTGTTTAAACACGTAACCTGAGTTAGTTTCCTAAATAAACAACATTTGCGCCATCCAAGTTCTTGGATCACAACACCAGTAGACGTTACGGTCTCTCAGTCACAATGAGAAGAACGATGCCTTTTAAAAACTGACGGTAACCAAGGTTTCTAACTCAGATGCAGATTACGAGGAATGTTCTCATGTGTTGTTGTGTTTTGATTGGTAACCCAGAAATGCACTGGCTTTCGTGGAATAATGCGTTTACTATTTATCTGCGTACGGTTAAATTTAAAAATACATTATCACTATTGATATTGGTGAACATAATGGCTAAAATTGATTGAGCATTTCCTGTAACATTTTTGTACAACCGAACTTCTGTATAAAAGTGTTCAACCATTGTTTTAATTTCACAATACCCGTTTCTCTGCAACTATATTCAAGCTGAATAGTGTGAGATCTTACACTAAGCCCTAATGACTACGTTTGGGTATTCGGAGGTTCTGTTTAATACAATTTGTCCGTGAGTTCCATCAATCACACCTTTTCTGTCCAAACGAATCGGATGAGTTATCTCGGTGGAAATTTGTCGTCTCATGCTAAACTGAAGAAATGAAGAGCAACAGAAAGTGATCTAGCTTCTGAAGAGTTGAACTGGTACCTTGATTACAACCTATTGTCGCTAGTTCATATACATCATATGCTGAAAACTCCGTTGGAAAGGAAGTGCGTTTGCAAGCTGATAACACGGCGTTAGGTAGAATAAGATTATCCGTTGCAGGTGGGAAATGTGGTTTTAGGAGATAATGATTGGATGTTGAGCCAAATCGAAGTGGACGGTTCATTACTGAGCAGTTAACAAACGACAGCACATCATGCCTATGTGTCCGTCGACTATAGTGATAAGACTGTAGCCAATCAGGAGCATCTTGATTATCTTGCTGCCACTAGTCCGACAGCTTTCAAAGAGGCAAGCCTACTCAAGCACCAGGAGAATGCGGGATGATTGACAATTGTTTGTCTCATATTCCTCAACCAATTATTTTAAGTATTTGCAGACTACGAAGGTGCTTGTGACTTGGAATACAACGAAATCGGTCTTCTATTTCTACTTCAACTAGGCTAATGTTGGTCTCAAGCTAGTTCGGTGCATGTTTTTGGTCCCACGAATTTGATTAACACCCTGCGACAAACAGTCCTTCGTAACTTCACCTACGACAAGACTAAACAAAAATGGTGAAAGCGGACAGCCTTTACTTACGCCGCTGTTGGTGTGGAGACTTTCAGATCCTAACGTTACCTGGAGTATGAGAACAAAGCGCCGACAGAATTTCCACATACTTGTTCGCTGCATTCCTGCGTTTAATCGACCCTAAAAAAGCACGTCTATCCACCAAACCGAACGCACTCTTATTGTCAATGGAAGCGTCAAGTGTTGACCGGCATTATGCATGACATTGTGCACAAGTTTGGCGGAAAGTAGCAGTTGGATCAGTACATCATGGTCTTGGAAGAAACTCAGCTTGTTCTTCCCTGGTGCCCGCCTCCAGAGCCTCAGTGAATCAGTGTAGTAGGATAGATGTCAGAACCATAAAAACGACCAAGAACAAGCTAATCCTGCTATGGTTTTTGCGAGAGTTCCTACTATTGAGTAATTCCAGCAGAAGTGGATGTTTTCCGCCGTCTACATCAACTAAAACAACCAAATCAAGGCCTGTACTAATGTATCTCCACCTTTTTTGAAGGATGCTGGCACCACATCATCTGGGCCAGCAACCCTATTGCGTCTGAGAGCAAAAATGAAAAACCACACTTAATTCTCGGTATGTTGCTCTGAAACCACCGACAATGGTGCTACATTGCAGAAGAACGAGACCAACTAGCTTGACCATCAATGTGTTCTGCCTAGATGTCCAACACTCTGGACTTGTAGTGGACGTGTGCCGTCTGTTTCACTTATAGCTTCGCTGATAGATGGACGTACTGGAGCAGTAGTGTAGATAAGCTTAAAGAGTCTGCTGGTGTTTCCAAGAGTAAAAAGGACTTCCATTTTCTTATCTTTCTCCGTTAGTCAGACCTTACGATTGGCAATGAAGCTACGCTTCAACTTTTTACGGATGTCCCACTTAAACTTAAATTCCCATGAAAAGTATCTCTTTAGATGTTTGATAATTGTAAAAACGTCCCAGGGATTCAATGTTTTTTCAACTAGCAAAAAAAGTCTCGATGTTGAAATACCTGCCTCATGAATGGTCTGTAAAATTTGCATCCAGCAACTGTTGAAATCTTCCTGCTTTCTAGGCTTGTACAGAATTCTTGGTTTACAGACAGTCTGGCCAGTTTCTCGACAGCTAGCCGCTGAGGTCAGTGGGGCCATCGCTAACCGAAGGTAAAACAAAACGACAACGTACGAACGCACGGTCTGTATCAAAGTATGTGATCCAATAAAGCTGGCAGTCGTAAATATAGCTACACCACTCATAACCAATACATACTTGATCTCGCTGAGACCACATTTGATTCGGAGGGGAGCTCCAAGTATAAGAATGACGTGCAGGATATCTATAAATAGTGTTGCCTGAAATAGCCTGCGCCTGGCGTACAGGTGTAACAGCCGCCCGCCACTATCTGAGCGATGTGATGCCAACCCAAACCTGCCACCTAAACTGGACTCAGCCTCACCAAAGCATACTAACAGTATTAAGGAAACAGTACGATTGCTGTCAGTTCGATGTATTGATTGCTGTTGTAGACCCTAGTCTGTGAAATGCAGCATAGGTCGGCATTCAGCGGACCTAACATCCGTGGGAGAGCGGCCTGTTGACTCATCTGGTTCACGACACAAACACTGAAGACATTCTAGGCTTATGAAAGGAGCGTAGAAAATCAAAGGCTGGGTAAGCGAGCATCCAACGATACTCTAACCAATAACCTCAACACGCAAACCACCCGTGCATACACATCATCCTGAACAAATCAACTCCTTTGCCTGAAAGAAAGTTGTTCTCTTGAGCACGCCACTGTACACGTCAGATGAGATATGACCAATTATTGATATGCTGTGTAACTGCTATTGATGTTTCAGAGTGGCGGCAACAGTTCATCATACTATTTGTCAGGACCTTAGGAAAGTGACTGTACACGTCAGAAGGTAACTTACTCGAATGCCATTGTGTCTTGTGTTAGACCACAGCGAAAAGCAGTTAATAGTAAGTGATTATGTGTGTGTGTGTGTAATAGGGAAATCAGCAAAACAATTTGTTTGGCATGCCATGGTATACAGTGCTGATAAAACACCTAAACAGACCTCCCTGCACATATTTTTTTTTGAAACAAGTGATCCAGGAGTGCAAACGTGGAGTTCCTTGAAACGCCAACTTGTGATTAGTAAAAACCAATCAAATGAGGTCCGCAACAATTACGCGTCGGTCAGTACACCTTGACTTTTGAAAGCCTAATAACCAATAAGGGACCGAAGTGTCTGTTTCAGTCTATGTGTTATTATTTTGGGAATCAGACCTGTAATGATGATGCACTCGTAGGATTAAAGTGGGCCTATTGTAACCACGTTCGAGATTACTTATTCACTTACTCACACATTCAGTTGCTACGTAACATTAGAAGATTGCAGGTACAAGAATATTATGAACTTGTTTCCGCTGAAGCAACTCACATGAACAGTCAGTCACTTGGTATAGAGAGGGCGGTAACGAAACCTTTCATGCGATAATGAGAAGCTTCTCTCTGCGAGGTTTATATAACATTTCTGCGTTGAATACCCAAAGATCATACTTAATATAATAAACAACTCACGGTCAAATGTATTATGCTTGGAAATAGATTTAGTTGTCGTTTATTGACTCAGAAGGAACACATAAAGGAAAACGACGGGAGAACATTCGGGGATTAAAAACGGTAATATCGCATAAAATGGGTGCTTCACAGTGATACATCAGGACTGAATGCGTGTAGTTCGAAGTATACCAACTTCAACGCACAACGCAAAATACGGCACCGATATCCCAATATATCGGTTTCGTTACCTTAACACCAATGGGTGAACATGCATAAATACGAATGGTGTGAGACTGTAGTAAATCTGTTAGAAGGCGCATCTCCTAACGAAGCAGCAAGGTGAATCACGTCATATCGACTGATTGATCCGGCTTCGAGTTAATTGATATGTTTTAACTCACTCGGTCCATTAAGCTCAATTAATGTGCAGCTGCGCGATTGAACGCCTGCACATTATGTGAACTGTTCTCACGAGTACAATTTCTAATGCCCCCACCCTCCTCCTGTTAAGTGATTTGTTCTCCGTTGGACTTATAAATTTAGAGCCTTTGTGGCCTAATGGAACTCGCCTCGTTTTTTCCAATAAACGCTGTTGCCACACCTATTCTTGTTCTCGGTTCTGGGTCAGCGATAGAGGGCGCGTTATATCAGAATCACTGATCACTGAGACGGTATCAAGGACCTATGCGACAAAAGCAGTCAGCCAAGCCAGGTCATTAACACGTTGAAAATTTAAATTTAAACTGAGTCGGATAGAATCTTACTGAAACAGACAGTGTCAGTCTAATAAGCTACAGAATTTGAGTGACAGTAAGTAGCCTAAACGAAAACAATCGACCATGGTATGCACGCTGCTAAGAGGCTTGTATACTCTGAATAACTAGAAATAAAAAAAAGGTAGCTGATAAATCGACGCAATTTTCTGGTCACTGAACTATAACAGCGTGTTGCGTTTACAAACTGAAATTGGGGTGGTTTATTGCAGCTGCTTCAGCCAAGGGAAAAGTGTACTTATTAGGCTATCTCCTTCTCAGGTATAGTGCGTTATAAGATTGAACAGCACTGGTTTTGTAGAGAAATCATTTTGAAATGCGTTTTGAGACAAGTGCTGCAAACGTCCTCAAAATATGGCACACACCTGATTTTATTTGTGCATGTAAATTGACGACATGCGGATGACGTGTTTTTTCAGGTATACAAGCCTTTCTTCGAAGATCGGTATCTGAAATTCTAAGGCTAACTTTACAGTTACTGACAAGTAGGTTGATTAGATTTGTAATCCTTCATCGTTCATGATATTTACTGTAACCTTCAAGACCGGTGGTACACCCTATTTTCAAATAACATGATAAACGCCCACTGAATTAGTGAACAAAACAAACTGGCGGGATCCAAGTGATTTGTATGTTCAACAGTGAACCCGTGTAGTAACCATTGAAACCACCTAACCGAGTTCATACACCAGTGTTTTTCAAATCACAAAGGAGTAGTTCTACAATTTGTATAACTGCATACATCAACGTTTACAAATTAACTCAACCGATCTGGAGCGTCACGTGCTCAACGCCGCACATACGACAATCATCAACAATGAATTGGACGCTACCATTGGACCCACATAATAATACTGACAGAATTTGAGCTCCAGAGAAAACACTGATCGATTGCTTGCGACATCAATTTATACAATGATAAATGCAGATCTCTGGTAACGGGTGAGCGAAATGTCACGTCTGTGGATGTCGACGTGTCAACATTAGGTCGAATTTTCGTTTGTCAAGAATTTCAACGTCAAATTAGACTGATAAGTGAGTATGAAATGGAAGAATTGTGTTGCCAAAATATTTTCGTCCAGTAGAACCTGTCAACAGAAATTTCTCGTACTATGCTCCTCTGATTTATAGGCAGATGATGTCATGGATCTACAGTGTTGCTCAGCTTCCACATATGTTCAGGGTTTGCTTGTGTACCGCTGTCCCCCCATAACTCAACGGTTCTCTGGCTTGTTATTTCGAACGTTTTATAATCAAAGATGGATATAAACTGTAGACGTTTTGAGCATATATATGGAACCAGTAACAATGTGATGCACCACTTCGTTGTCCGTTTAATATTGTCACTCAATAAACAGTGCGTATCTCGTGGAACGGTGGATTAGGTGATTCAGCGAAATTCAGTGCTGCTTTCTGCGGATGGTCTACTCAGGCAACGATGAAGTGGCAAGCTGTAGGACTTAGCGTAGAAATATGGAGCTCATTTTCAGTTGTATCTTTTGGGAATGCAATGAGAAGAGGTACAATTCAAAAGTAGCTTGCATTGTTTTATTGGATATTGATTCAAGATCAAATGTGAACTGGCGCTCATACAATCTGAGCAGCGGCAGGTGGTACAGAATGACCCAAATTTTGGACAGACTCGGTAAGCAATTTTCCCAATCGGTCTGCAGAGAACCGTGTGTCCCGTTTCCATCGCTGCACATGCGTTAAAGCCCACACATTCCAGTTTTCTGATCCCTACAGTATAGCACATATCAACAGCGGCAAATTGGTCAGGCTTATCAACACGCGGAATTTCAAGCGAGAAACTGTGTGTTTGCTTTTCGGAGAAGGATGTCTCCAGAATTATATTTACTGATGAAACTAAACGGAATGGCGACAAGACCAGATTCGAATGCTGTTGTTAACCATAGACTGTGCGTACTCGTTAGAGTGCGATAAGACTGGGAGTTAGTGGTTTGGGTTGGAGTATTCAGAAGACGGATACTCGGTCTGTTTCTCTATCGTGAGAGCACTACAGGTAAGTCGTTGGTTCCAACATGCCACATTATGAATGAATTCAGGTTAATTATACAAAGTGCTATTTCAAGACAAACTGTTGCCGTCAGTGGATCTTTTCGGAATGTGCAGCAAGTTTTGATTTCAACAGGATGAAATTGTACCGCTTGTATTCTACTCGTGCGGAATTATCAGGATCAAACTGTTGATCAAATGTGGATCAGACGAGGTGTATCACTCACGGTCATCACTATCGACAGATATCAACCCACAGAGTAACGCGTGTGCGTTCAAGCCTGTGCCAAGTCTTTGGCCGATCGATCGATCGGCTGCAGAATGTGGGAAACACCAGTAGAATCTGTCCGAAATTTGGATCGGTGTGTGACATGCGCTAGTGCTTCCGTTATGGGAGGTTAAGCACTGAACCCATATTTAGGAAATACAAGCGTAGGCTATCTTTTACTTATACCGTAGTTTATGGACCAACCGCACACGGATTAAAAGTCGTAACGGTTTATTTTCCTTAAAATTACAATAAGGTTTCGAGTTTTGGAATTCTGGAATTTTACAGGTTAACTGAAGCTTATAGTGCCTATGTACCTGACAGTACTTTGGATGGTAGTTGAAGAATGTAGAACAAATGCATAATTTTGCATCCATACTTTCAATCAACATCATCTGACAAGCAAAACTCCGCTTTGAATCTGAGCTTTGTAGAGTTGGTGTTTTAGTATCAAAGACGACGAAAGAGTCATCTGAGGTAACTGATGACTTGTTGACTGGATTGGTTGAGTGACCAGTGAAGTTGGTTTTCCCCCACCCACCACGCGCGCCATTCATTTCCGTTCGGTCGTCCATATGATTTGAGCAAACACGTTATCAGGGGTACGGGCAGGCACTCAGGTGAGCTTTGGATCGTTTTGTCTATGTAAGTGTCACTGGAACCACAAGTGAACCGGGAGACAACATGGGAATTAGTTCAGCAGATTCTTACACAAGTCTTAGCGTAGACTGCAATTTGTGAAGTGAGATAGTGGTTAGATGGTCATCGTTGAATCGCTAGATAAGAATGGTCTTTTTGTGGGGATGAGGGGTGGGATATGTCTGCTCAACCCTATCTGTGATTGCCCTATTGTGAACGTCGTACACTTTTGTTAGTAATCTTTTTTTGAAAGTCAGATTCTATTTATCCTTTAAACAGTGGTACTGTTTAGAAGAGTTTAGGATAGAGGCAATTAGTTAAATTTTCTATTACGTAACCCTAAACTTATTTTGATCACATTCACTGAGGTCATGTTACTAACATCATACTAGCTGATCATGTGTGCATAAAAACCTTTAAGCATACCAGTACTGGAATTGACCACATGAACTTGATACTTTGAACAGTGTATCTGTTATTCGTTAATCCACTGTACTTAAAAGCCGTCTTCTCATTGGTTGTTTCTCCATCTTTTTTCAGGAGCTGAAGTCGATCGATCGTTTGTGACTGGCCTTCAAACTAGCAAGCCGTCTGACCTCCTCAGAATGGGTTGAGTGATATTTCAGTGAACAGTTGGCTTCATGGATCTCAAGCAAATTGGTGAACAGTTTCGCCGACTTTGCAGCGTCCCCTCAGTACCACACTTATACGGATCTCCAAATCACTACCCATGAGTAAGAGCCACATTGATAGGCTACCACCGAATTCTAGACCCCACGTGTATTGTGCTGACCGCACCCAAAATGGTTGACGCACCTGTACATCACTTTGCTGGTGGTCCACAAGATCAACTAGATAAACATCCCTCTTTTTAGAATAAGATACCTTTTTGACACCTGTCGGTGGAAAACTCTTTGTGGATGTCAAGTTCATGAAGAGTTGTAAGTGGTGCTCCACGGATTTTTTTTCCGCCTCAAAACGTAAACATTTCTACGTGAATATTTCTGTGTCGTGGATCATATTTTGCTCTATCCAGTTTTCGTTAATTACTTAAGTTTGCTCACTTCATCTTCTAACGCTCTGTAGCGGTCAATTAAGCTTTACTTATCCTTCAGACAAAGGTCACTTGCAATCAGATTTCATCCAGACAGATCATAAAATCATAAAATCTTGGCATGCTCCGAAACACCCTTGGCAAAAATGACGCTTTCCCAACTGTGTGTGCGTTCCCATTCTGGAACTCAGAGGCTTAACCAAGGCTTCTTACTTTTGAATGAGAACTACATTAGGGAGAGGCGATATTCTAACTGATAGATTAACGTTCTTTCCATTCCCACTTCATGACCTGGTAGCTGTCCTTACTGCCAGCTGGTCATGAGGGAACCGGCGTATCCGTTCAACCAATATTATTCCCGAAACCCAGCAATCACCTTAATAGCCGTCTCATGTGATATACAAAAATGGGTGGTCCACCGGACAATGGCTTAGGCTCATCACACAATATTTATCGATTTGAATCTCAAACTCGCTGACTGTGCATGATGAGTTTGCACAAGAAGTAAACAGACTGGATAGAACACAGATTTAAAAATGCGAATCGGAAGACGCTCAATAAGAACCGGTCACTTTTGTTTCCATCGCCGTGAGTCTGAAAAGCCCCTCAAGCAATGGGCCAATCCTACAGCAAATATAGCTTCGGTTAGTCTTATGAATGGTTTTTGTTCAGCGGTCCTGTATTTCACTAAAGCTATAATCTAGAATACATAACACGTTTTACCACGAAAACATTGGTACTTATACTTTTACTACGATACACAAGTCCCGATAAACTGAGTGAAGGTTGGTGAATGAAGCAAATTCAATTTTTCTGGGATGCACATAGTTTTGTATAGACACCCCGAAATCTTCTCTCTGTAGAATTTTTTGTGGTTAAGCCTCCGTGACGGTATGCGTTCGCCTGTTCAAAACTTTCCTCAAATGTTTGCCACAGTTTGATGAGACATGCGAAGCAATTCATTTCTAAGAAGGATATAACTTTATGCACTTGTGGATCATATCGACATGCCAGGTCTTTCGGTGAGGACGGATTCACAGAAATAACCCACATAAAAGTGGTGAATAGAGGATCAGTATATTCCAAGAAATTTGCAGTTTTTGGTGCGTTCATTCCGTAATGAACCGTCATTTTGAAAAGAAGCTCTGCTCGTTTTGAAACACCATAAAAATCGATAGAGTTGCAAACGTGAATGATTTTATTTCATGACACAGCACTTAAATTCAGTTTCAAATGGTTAGGCGTTGATTAATAACTTCGCAAGCTTGCTCAAAATGAAAACAAATGATAAAATTCTACTCATCTAGGGAGCACCTCATCAGCGAGTACCGTCGAAACATGAGACCGTTTTTAACTTGAACACCACCCCACGACTGATCACAGCTGTCACATTCCCATAGACTTTCCAGTCGGTCCCTTTCGAAAAGAAGCACTAGACTCGAGTTTCGCTCTCATTAGAGCTCGTCAGTAGTGCATATCCTTGCCAATGCCATGACTAGAACTTCGGCCACGCTGTTCATGAGGCAACCGTGTTTACCACTGCGTCATTGACCTCACATTAGACACGACCAACTTATCATTTGTGAACGCTCAACCACTTTCGCTTGTGAGTGATGATCAGGTTGCCCGATCGTCTTGAAATGGAGATACAGTTACTGTCTGGTAACTCCAGTCGATAACCCCGTGATTAAGACTTCCTAGACAGGTCGAAATCTCCGATCTCATTAAACCTGCTAGGTGATATTCTAGGTTACTGATGAGTAGCCGGGGATTTGACAGGAATATGCACTATTGATGAGCTGTAATTAGAACTAAACTAAAGTCTAGTGCTTCCTTTTGGAACAGCCTGACTGGAACTTTTATCTGAATGCGGAAGATGCGATCAAATGTGCGATGATCAACTTGAAATTTCATATGGTAGAGGTGTTTATTATTGGTATGACGAAGTGGACTGCCTATGAGGTGAAGTGTTTGAAATTTCGCATATAAATACAGTTTCTGGTTGTCCCATTCCCAGTGGTAAGTGCTGGACTCGACGTTCGCATGTTAATCAAGGCTCGTCTGCAATGTGTGTGTAGTCGCATGAGCCACCTGCTACACGTATGAGTTCACGTTTATCAGACAGATTTGTTTGCAACTACTCTTGCTGGTAATAAAAACAGTTCCTGAATAACTGCATTATCAATCAAAAGATTCAAGGAAACTGGTGCTCTCATTGTTACTGCGAAGTATAAATGCGTACGTCTGTTATATATAACTAACCGGTAACCTGTTACTTTCTCACCCGAAGATAAAGCACTATCCACGAATGATTGCTGCCGTCTTCTTAGATAGGTTGAGTGCGACACATTGTGCACCAGACAAAATCTCACTCTGACGAATAGTTACTATCATTAACACAACAAAAAGACAACCCATTATGTTATCACTCACCGCTCATTTGCCATGGTATCATAGTTGTTTCAAAATTTAACGTCCTGCCTCTAGAGTAGCGCTAGATTTCATAAGTTACCTATGCGTGTTATAATAGTCGGAGATGTTTTATATTTCGTCCCTGACCCAGAGGTTTGAAGTGTTATTCATTGATAGGTATATATATATATGGGTATAACTATGTAAGCATCTTTAGACAAGATAATCATTGGGTCTAATAACTTCTGTGTTCTCACCATCAGTCCTTACTAAGTCATGATCCTGCAGTGCCAAACCGTGACATGCATTTATATGAATAACGAGGATGCTTCTGGAAGCTAGTTCAGACGTCTCTTCTTTAGCTACTGAATTTGTGTTGGGAGTATTGCTCTTTAATTATTCCCAGTGAGGTAATTCTGGATGTATTCTATGTGGATAAATCCGACGAAAGCCCCGATCGTAAAATAAACTGGAGTTTGTATTTTCACTTTAAATTTCTCGACTGACCGCGGACGACAAGACCTGACTCCTACCCAATAAGTCAGTGGTACTGGGCGCTTACAGAGGCTGAAAATTTGCGCAGTTTACCAAACACCATTCTAGAAGCACGTGGGTTCACCGTCTTGGTCCTCAGTCTGTCCTTTCAGCTACTTTCACTCTCCAATCAGTGAGTATTCCTCATAACTTCTGAGCAGGATAATCCCCACTGATGCCATCATGCCGTTAAATTTCAATGTTTTCAAGACTCCCCTCCTGAAGTCTTTCTACCTTCACATCCTTACTATTTCCTAGAACACACACAGCTTAGTATTGACCAACGATTAGTTGTTCACACAGTTACACAAATAACCGATTTTCTCATCCGCACAGTAAGACTTCGACCACTTGTGCTGTGTGGAATGTGATTACTATCTCTGGGCTCGGCGTCAACTTTTGGACAACCATTCTGAATCATATGGACGGTGCCTGCCAAAAATAGGCAGTACGACAAAACTGCCAACAGTGGTTGTAAGTCGTTCAATTTCTTCCCTTGTATGTTACTGACTTGGAATGAAATTTTTGTTCCACTGGCTATTCAGCATCCAGACTGTTTTATTGTGGCAATAGCTTTGTTGTAATCATTTCAATTCCTTGAACATGAAAGAAAAACATATAATCAGTATCAAGTAAATGGCTTGTTTTCAGTCTTAACCTGCTTGCTTAACTCCCGTTAGTCTGAAAGATAATATATGTGTTAGCAATCTGTTACAAGCTGTGTTCAGTTGAGTTAAGCCGATCGAAATTGTGAGGCTGGAGTTCAAACAAGGAATCATCCTATGTTGGCGTGAAGTCTAAAATCATCGCGCTAACAGCTACTGTTCTGTGTATCGCTTATCAGCATTGCACGGTTGACGTGCACGCCGAGAAGATATGCGGGGAGAGCATAAAATGGTTTTCCAAACCACTAACCAGCCGAATTTAAGTAAAAAAAAAACTAGTCACACTTTTCATAGACAGTGATAATTGCAAAAGTTGGCATTCTTGACTTTTTGTGTTGTTATTCTAAGTAGATACTACGTTATGAATAAGTCTCTATCAAGAGTGAAATATTACAGGTAAGATGTTCTACATAGATAGTTCGTCCTGTTACATATACTTCTCGAATGAAAAAGGCTAGACAACCATTTACGTTCATTCTTCGTCCGTCTTCATACATTTGTAAATCTACTTATTCTGCACAATTCTGCATTCAAAGAGCGGATCCTGGTCGTCTTCAACGTAGAAGAAATACTACACTGGAAGTTTGCATAAGTTGAGTTATTAAAAAAACGATTGCAAATGCTTGTTTAAAGTGTGAGTGATCACAAATCGCAGTATTGACCGATTTGGGTGCACGGGCCTAACTGAAAGAAGTCAAGCAAAGATCTGTGATATCGTTTATCAGTCTTCTCATTGTACGATCGCTAGGTCTAGCAGTCCAGCTGAAGGCGAAATGATACAATTGAGATGGTTCAAACAATGGAGACAAGTTACTCTTGAGATGAGAGCCTACTATAGACCGAGTCTTCGTAGACGAACACAGATACGTCGTTGGAAACACCACGTACACAAAATAATAAGTGTGGCTGCAGGTTTTCTGGCAAATTTTCTGTTACAGCGACTGGTTAGTGAAGTTAGAATAACTATTTGTAATGCAGTGAAAATGGGCGATCGTATTATACTACTCACACCGCGGTCATTCAGTAGTAGGACTAGAGCATATATTTTGACATCGTACAAGCCACAAGAAGATTGCAGGAAGGATCATCAAAGTGCAGCATCGCCCATAATGATCCATGCTACTTAATGGAATTGAGCATTGACGTCTGTGGCAGACGAGACGGTCTGAGGTCGAATACCACGTGCAGATGAGTGGTTTTGTGTCTGGTTTTGTTTAAATGCTTAACCCATGTATTGCTTTGTCGAATAAACAACCCTTGTGCCATCCGATTTCTTGGATCACAACAGTAAGATAACCATTCGGAACAACAGAGGTGGACCTTAATTTCTGTTCCTTTCAAACACGTCAATCTGAACGTCATCGCCTGACACTACTCAAACAACCTTGTGGAATACCTGAGGCTTACTTACAAAATGCCAGTCATTCCAAATTCTCATCTACTGACCCCTGGGGGCAAGCGTTAGGTCCTTAGGGCCTAGTACATCACCAAAAAGAAGTATATGTAAAGATAATTCCAATCGCTTGGTGTGAGATGATATACTGTGTTACAGATGAACTGCTCTGTCTGTCCACTTCATTTCGTCTTCGCAGATAACCACCTAAATAATTCAAGAACGTAGTGAAATGTTTTGATGACCATAAGTGAAAAACCACTGTTCACTGCCGAGGGGTCGCATATGTGGAATAATTATAAACTTACTAATGATTGTGGTCATCATCACTACTGACGGCGTAGACAATGAGGTGCAGCTGCCTTACATAGTTACATGTTAGGAGCCTGAGAAGAGAGCCTGGTTGCCTGACCTTTTTGTATGATAGTTGTTGAGTTTTGTGCATACTGGTCATGAGAATAAAAATGGGTCCTGATTTAGTATTGTCTGATCATCTTGGATGACTAATCTGGAGTTTGTTGATCAAACATAAAGCATGAATTAGGTCAACGCAACGGTCTGTAGACGTAATTTAAACAAATGGATGAACGGTATGCACGTTTTACAAAGTATCTGGAAGTTCCAATGTTAATAATCCGTTCTCTGAATAACGATTCTTTTACTACGCAAGATTGATTTGTACAAACCATACGCACGTAATAGCAGAATTCTTGGTCAGCTCAAGTACGGATTTCTTACTTTCCAAGGGAAAAGCGGTCAAAACTCAAAACATATTCATAACGTCGAATATAAAGTTAGCAAACAGATAATTTTGTTAGATATACATCAAGTCTAGCGGTTCCCATACCACAAGAAACTATAGCATATTAATCCCATATGTACGGCCTACCGAACTCGATTGCGACAGTTTGTCGCGGGTGAAAGACAAAGCGACACTGAGAACTACTAAAGGCTTACGAATGATTATCACTGACCAACAGTTGGATGGATTGTTATCCTTATCGGGTGTAGCCAGTCGTGGAACGCTAGTCGATCATGCAACCAAAAAGATGAGTGTTAGGAAAGAAAATTCAAACCACATTTTCTGCAACTGAACATATCCTACATATGCCACCCAAATATTAATCATTGAGACAATTTTGGAAACACCAGAGTTCCCTGTACAGAAGTTATATTTTGACTGAATCACTGTCAAACACTGATGAGGTGCTGTTAGTGATTATGTTGATGATGATAATATTTGTTGATAATTTCGGACCGTGATAAAACTGCCCTTTCCCAACATGCGCTGCGCATTTTGCAGTAATTACGCTATCCCCTTCTGCGCATACAATCACATTTTGTTGTTCTTTGGACTCACATGAGCGTCCATAACGGCACCGCGTGATTACCTACCAGCCTGTTTCCTAGCCCTTGTGTACTTCTGTTGGAATCGTCAATCCCGACCACTCACGACGTAGTTGCATGATTACCTATTGATTTTCCCTCTGTCTCTCTTTGTTTCCAATTCCGGCTCGCTGATCTGTTTGCCTGTTCACATCCATCCTAGCCTGTCTGCCTCTCATTCACTCATTGGCGCTCTTATTACACACCAAATGGATAAAGTAGTAGACCAGTCGATGACAGCTAGTCTCCCAGCCAGTCTTCGTGGTCCACTTACTTTCTATCTGCTGTGGTTAGAATCGAGGGGAGACGGGATACGAGTAGCCGTGTAATAAAATCCATGGTCTGGCCGACTCTGCAAAGCGTTGTATCTGAATCGGTTTTAGAAAATAAAAGCAAAGGACGTCCTGATTACGTTCTTTTTTTTTCGGTATCTATGATACTATCAACTCCACAACAGACGTATAGCTCCTAGTACCGTGATACTCTAGAAATAAACCACTGATGGAACAACAACCAATAAACTTGATTCTAGCCTTCTCTGTAACCAACCTCAATAATCAATACCTAAATAAAATGGTCGAGCAGAATTTCACTCAAGTGACCCTCTGGAGCAGTTACGGACAATGGAATTTGCCAACCGGGTAGATAAATAAAATATTATCAATAATAGCATACAATCCACTGTGTAAAAAATAGTACATACCTGATTGGAATATTTTCGAGTTTGTATTGACAACCTTTACAACTGACGAACAGGTATGCATGCAAACTCCAAGTTTCAAGTGTACCAACAAATAATGACGTTGTTAATTAAAAGTCAAAAGTAGACAGTGTGTGATTTAACGCTGCGGAATTACTCGGAAACCGTTAGGCTGTTTACAGTCATCATAATAAACTAATGAGCAATTTGGCAAATTTGTTGATTTAGCGGAGGTCCTAATTTTCCACAGTTAGGTCTGTTCTAAACTATAGTAGATAATATTTATTGTAGTTGTGCTGTACTACATCCAACTTTCAACTTGTTTCCGTCTTTATGTCAAGCTGTTCGTTTCCCATTTTTGATATGGTTCTAAATGACAACACAATCCTTGCCTCGCTAGCGTGAAGTGTCTCTCACTCTGTGCGTTCCCTTATCAGGGGCTTAAACAACTAACGGAGGCAACTAGTGCAGTGGAGTTCAGCGATCGTAATATACTACTGATACCGCGGCTATTCAGTAGCAGTTGCAGGACATATTTTTTAACAACGTACAAGCCACAAGAAGACTGTGGGAAGGATCATCAAAGTGCAGCATCACCCATAACAGTCCCTGCTACTCAATGTAACTGAGCACTGACATCTTTGGTAGCCGAGACTGTCTGAGGCCGAATACCGCGTGCAAATGAGTGTTTTTGTGTCAGGTTTGGTTTACATGCTTAACCCATGGATTGCTCTGTCGATTGGACAACTCTTGTGTCATCCGCGTTCTTGGATCACAACACTAGTTCAGCTTTTGTTTTTTCATACTGTCATGTATTGTTTAATGGTGTGGTTCGGACTGGGTGTTAGTCTAGAGGACGGCTCAACCAAATGGTGAGCTGGACGAACAAATTAGCAGTGTCTTGGTTTGCTACTGGCATTTTAGTCCGTCCATTGCCTACACTTTTTCAGTGACGCACCTGTAATTAGTTGTTCTCTTCCGTTTATGAATGAGGTTAAGACTACCGTTCTTGTATATTTTAAATTTGGTTTACCTATTAGTGTTAAATAATTAATAACCCTGTTATCTTAACCCAGTGTAAGAGAGTTATTCTAGGTCCGTTGATTGTTCGCCCTGCAGTAGTTTTAATTAAGTGGCCTCTCTGAATTTGAAACGGGCACTACTGAGTAATTTCTTCCACTAAGAAGAGTATTTTTTAAATAATGGACTCACATTCGATCGAAATAACTTTTGTCAGTTGGAATTATGATCTCAAACATGAATCAGCTTGACAGTTCATGATATTATAAAATAATATAGAAGTAATACGGAACCTTGTAAATAGCAGGAGTTAATCAGGGCACACTCACTGAAAAGGTTGAACTACACCAACCGGCTAAGAACTTGAAGTTGAACAACAAACGTCCTACTTTATTCTCCACAGAAAAGCAAGCATTCCTCGACAATGTGCATACAAACAAAGGCCTCCTCATGGAACTCTGGCTTAACAGATCATCGCAGAGAGTATGAAAAGTGGTCTGTATTTTCCGTTTACCAGCCATCGGTGAGAGAGCAAAAGATGTCAGTTAAATGATGAAACGTTTTCATCCAATACATAATCGATTGAATGCATCGTTTCAAGACAAAAGAGATAAGCAGAATGTGATCCACTTAGCATTGAAGCATTAACGGTAAAAATAATAGTTATATGACCTGGTTTGAATTACACTCCCCCAAACCGTACCTCAAGTTGTAGTATCGTAAATTACTTAGGCGGCACGTCTTATTGTTAAATATTGATTATTGTTGATGATATAAGCGATAAGGTGATCGAACTAAAAGTGCACTAAACCATGCACCTGTCCGATCCTGAGAAGCCTCCGAAGCCAATCTTCAATTAAAAAAATGATGCCTCCGGGGTTGTCTACCTGATGTCCTTTCAAGATCCCGATTCTGGGACTAAGTTCCTGGCGGATACCCAGGCGCAAGTTATACCGCTTCTCCTTATTCGAGATGAGACGTCAAGTTCTTATAACCAACAGTCTTGAACTGCTAACGGCTCTCCTGTGTCCACGTATGGGCAGCGCTCGTAAACTTATATGTTGGGCCTCCCGCAGGCATTTTGCGGGCTGTTCACAATGGCTTTGGTGTCTTTTGTAATAAACGACATCAGTGTTTTAGAATATCTTGTACCTTCATTTGGCACCAGTAGTCATAGTGTAATCCATTCCAGCATCAGGTTAAGCATACCCGGCGAACACGAATCAGTTAAAACAATATCACTCGTCTATGTCCAGCTTGGAGCCCTAAAACAAACTATAGAACATTACATTAAGTCCCATAATTCGTCCCTGCGTCAGACCAGATTCCACCAGCGACCCTGAATATCACTCACCATATCCGCACCAAAGACCCTATCTTCTCTTCAAGGCTTCGTCAGTTGGCTCCCAACAAACTGAAACATGCCATGGCAAGATTTGAGTGTATTTTCGGACTGGAAATAATATGCCCTCCTAAGAGTCAGCGGGTTCAGTCATTGTGCCTCAGTTCTAAAAATATCAGGCGAATGATATCTGCGTTAACCGTCATCGTCTCATATGGTAATTGTCGCTGACTTTTGTGCACTCCCGCACACACAGGATCTAATAACCCGCAAAACTAGGAAAACCGTTTTTGCTAAATCAGAGTTAATACGCTCATATCATTGGTTTCTGGCTGCTAAGAAAGATAAACATACAATTTACGCCTTCCCCACCGTTTGAATTTCAGGATTTCTTCGCATGTAAGTTGAAACAAACAATGGAGATACAGATTTAGCACCTTTTTGTCTGAAGTCAAAATAGTTGCACTCTGTATCTCCCATCTCGAAGAGGGCTTCATGACCAGTTGTTTGCGGTAAAAATTTCCTATGTATCTGTCAACTTTATTTGAGTGGCTTACTCAACACGCATCACGGTGAATTCCGTCATTTGCGAACTAGATAAGACCACTATCAAGTTTATGGATCACCAGATTTCAGCAAACGGAGTGACAGCGATAGGGGCATTGATGAAACAATCCATGAACATCCAGAATCCAAATTCATCAAGCAGTTGTGTCACTCTAGTTTTGTGTTAAATTACTGTAAGCATCTCATCCCGGCGTACGTACAGTATGCGGTAGATGAATGATCTCTTCCGTAAGGGAAGATACAAGTTAAATTCTTGGAATTAGTAGTCAGTACTTCAATCGCATCATAATGAGGTAAATTATTGAGAGCTGCGAGCACAGCTTACAATGAGCTCGTAAATATGGTTGTTGACTTAGTTTTCCTTGTCAACCCTGACACAAGCGCACAGCATTCAGTTGTGACAGACGCCTCCGATTCAGCCGTCCGCATCTTATTACAACAAACGGTTTCCGATATTTGATAGTCCTTAACATCTTTATCTAGACGTTTATAACCTGCGAAATCTAGTTGTAGCACGTTTGATAGAGAGTTGTATGTAATCTGTTCGGACCTTTACCCATTCCCGCATTCGACAGAAGACAGAGTTTTCGCGGTTTGTGCTGAACATAAACAGCCAATCTAAACTCCACACGCTTCATCCGAATAGCTTTCTCCAAACCAGAAACTTGGATTACATCTCTCTCAGTAACAGCTGACGTGCGATGCATGTTGAGCACGTAAAACGATGTTGCAGACGCATTTCCATGTGCTCCTATCATCTACGTGATATTAATTTAGCGTTTGAAGCTACCTCACAAGCCACCGAATGACAAAACACCTTTCTCATAATTCAACCTATACCTTTAACCTTTTTAATAGAAACAAACCTTCGTGGCATTTCACAAGGTACACGGGGCCTTATGGTCCATATATCTTTCAGTTGTACTACGTTTCGTATGCAACACACCCATCATCATGTTACACATGCTTCAGTTAACCTTGTTACTGACCCATTAGTATGGCTAAGGTATTCACAAAGGTAGTAGCGCCTGCTTACAGTGCTTAAGTTTCAAAGCCGATTGTCACGTAAAGCGCCCCTCCCTTGACGCCATTATTAGGCTGGTCATGTGCTTCTTTACGAGAATGTCGATCTGGTAGGTTAATTATCGCCCCCCCCCACCAGCACCTTTACAAGGCGGTCTGTGGTCATACCGATATCTAATTGGTATTCAGAGACGATGGCCAACGCCGGATGGCACAGTGTGGTTATCCGACAGATGTAACCACAACTCTTGGATCACACACTGGACAATATGTCACGCATCCTTTAAGTACGATCTATAGCTACTGATATCATCTGTCTGATACCAACTGATGAGGTGGGGACAAACGATCGCACTGTGCTACTCGTCAGTAGTTAGATGAAGGTACGTATTGAGGTAGTGAAATAATCGGCGGAAATACAAGGAAGACATTAGTGTGAAATGCGACAAAAAATAGTATTTTTCATAAATGAACTTATTACCGACAAACGTGGCACTCCGAGTTAACAGTTTTGTTTAAATGAAGGTTTGTATTCGTCGTGCTGTTGAAGTATACGTCACCTGTGACGGATTTCTGAATAAACAAGTCTTCCACTGCCCACGCTCTTGGGTCTTGGTACCAATTTCCTCCTGGCTTTTATCCGCCTGCTGTCGCCATTCTAATATACTTAGTTTGGTACAGTCTTAGGTGTACATGTTGGATACAAGTCGATTTCCAGCACTCCCATCGTACTTCGAAGTAAGATTATTACAAATTAACGCAGCAATGGAGGTATCCACGAGAGTACAGTTGAACTTGCTGAACAACGTTCTCGAGCTTCATGACTGAGTCGGATACTTTAGGCTGTGGCCCAGAATCAAAAAGTGCTTCACAGCGGACAATCAGTCTGCCTTCTATTTGTGTACTGATGAATCGGACTACCAATCCGTGTCAATGAACCATCATTTCTCGAAGTCCCTTCTAACCTAACCCATGAGGTTATAACTAAGATTCTGTTACAGCTTAGATTTTTCGTACATTTTTAGGCAACAGATCAAGTGAAAACTTGAAACATTCTTTTCCCGTCAAAAATTTGAATAAAGAAGACAGTAGGCTGATATTGCACGATTTATGTCCGGACAAATTTCGCTGCATCTTTACGAGTGCATACTACAGACCATTTATATATCAGTGAGAAAATGAACAAGATACCAGAGAAAGTCAATTGTCAGAGTGCACAATCATTGTCACTACCATGGTAGTGACAACCCTACAAACAGTTGTTTCTGAACACACAACACGGGTTTGAACTTTCGGATTGCAACAGCTTCCGCATAGCGCAGTGTTCGCCTGTGTGACGTTGAGTAGATAACGCGAAATGCCGTTGTGGGATCGCATTGGTGTTGCGTCATTAGAATATGACGTGCAATGGATGATGCAGGCTCTCTGTTTCTATGCGCCACTGTGACGTCATGTGCTTGCGTGACCTGTTTCTTGACCCACTTTGGGATGTGCTCCATGACCCTGGTTCAGATGGCAGATGGCTCGATCCAACGAAGCGTCCATCGCAAAAACACCTGGACAGGTCAGTACCTGCATTTCGAAAGTTTTGTTCCCCGATCCTATAAACAAAGTTTGGTGCGTACTTTGTTTGATCGGGCCAGACGTATTTGTACTGAAGATACTGTGCAAGAAGAGATAGCTATGTTAGAGAGCACGCTACAACTAAACGGTTACCCTAAACCGTTCATTACAAGGTTTAAGCAACCAATTGATATAGGAATTCGATCCGACACAGTGCCCAAAAAGCCGGTATTTCTTCGTCTTCCCTTTAAGGGTGATGATGTGTGCCAACTTATTCACCGTCGTTTGGTCAGTTCTATCGCGAGAACATACAATGCAGTGGTCCCAGTGATCCTGTTCGGAACACTCCGGATTCCAACTCCCTGTGTGAAACAACCGGTGCCCGAGTCAGCCAAATCCAACGTTATCTATGAATATCGATGTAGATGCGGAGCATCCTACATAGGCAGGACTGAGCGCCAGTTGAGAACCAGGGTCATGGAGCACATCCCAAAGTGGGTCAAGAAACAGGTCACGCAAGCACATGACGTCACAGTGGCGCATAGAAACAGAGAGCCTGCATCATCCATTGCACGTCATATTCTAATGACGCAACACCAATGCGATCCCACAACGGCATTTCGCGTTATCTACTCAACGTCACACAGGCGAACACTGCGCTATGCGGAAGCTGTTGCAATCCGAAAGTTCAAACCCGTGTTGTGTGTTCAGAAACAACTGTTTGTAGGGTTGTCACTACCATGGTAGTGACAATGATTGTGCACTCTGACAATTGACTTTCTCTGGTATCTTGTTCATTTTCTCACTGATATATAAATGGTCTGTAGTATGCACTCGTAAAGATGCAGCGAAATTTGTCCGGACATAAATCGTGCAATATCAGCCTACTGTCTTCTTTATTCAGATCAAGTGAAGTTTAGATTAATGGTACGCAACCCAAATGTGTCCTGCTGAAATGTCTCACACTTACATGAACAAGATGCGCACTAGGAATTTGGCGGCAAACTGGAGCAGAACATGAAGGATCAACTACCTACTGGTATTTTAAGATAAAACTTATAGTAGAAGTTACCGACAGAACAAGATTTGTTGTTTGTATGCTGATATGAGATTTGCAAACAAAAGATCTATATGACGGTGGCCATCACGGAACAGTCTACTGTCATATTCCAAAAAAACATTTCAAAAATCATCCAGAGCATCAGTGAGACGGAATCTTTCTTCCAGCAATACCTTAGTGTTACGGAAACTTTCCACGTCATTAAGTCAGTCAACAGACATACATATTGTAACAAAGTTCACTATCCGGTCAATGTGTCATTTCTGAGAAGTCGTTCGTCACACATACGGCAGCATTGGTCCAATGAAGAAAGTCTGTTAACCTACTAAGTGCAAATTCACTGAATGCAAGCATGCGAGTCGTATTGCGCGGTCCAGCCCAATCAATTAGCCAAATGTAACATCCAGGATGTAACGTGATTTCATCATTGACACGGGAAACACCGAATCCATTACTCCAGGGCAATCCTGGATTCGATAAACCCATGAGTCTGTGTGAGTCAGAGGTATCTCTAGAACCATGGCCAAACTGATCATCATTTGAAATAGCTTGATAAGATCACACTATGGGTGCCACGTGACAACAGGAAAAATGTGAACATACGCTTCCTAGTATTCAAACAGAGTTAAGCGATTTTGGGATTGAAATCACTAAGTTAATTAACTGTTTCTTTACAGCTAAACACGACTGACGTGAATAAACTGGAGGCACCGCAATTCTTACCTCGTCAGTTGATCGTTCGTCTCTCATACAACGCAGGTAGCATGAAGATGATACCAGCGATGTTAGATACGGATAATTGTCCGACCTGCTTACAGAGTACCAGCTTTACCTATGGTGTCAGAGATGGGGTTTTTGATTCCCTCTACTACATGGAAGAGGACTTTTGTGATGTCGCTGAAAAACAGTCGATTTTTTTCCGAGGGTCGTCATTCACAATGTTTGTTTTGTAACATACATACTCTGACTGTTCGTTACGCTTGTGAACCAAATTTAGGACGATGTGGAGACATTGAGGGACAGTGTTCTTTTGAAGTAGGGGTTCCAGCAACGGTCCTGTAAAAGGAAACAACACAAACAAGCATGAGCCAAGGGCCCAATAGGCGATGCACACGACGTACACAAATGAACACCAAAACGGCGCCAACAACACAGCAACACGCTCTGATACACGACTGAAATTTAACCCGTACGCGCTTGTTGGTTTTGCCTGCATGTTACAGTTTGCTACGTTTTACGGCACATGGGTCAAGGCGGCCGATGAAGATCAATAAACCACGGTTGTTCTTCCACTACGTTGTTTTCCCGTTCGAGGTACAAGTGTTATCTGGAACATTCCAAGCCGCTTGTGATTGGGTTATCGATAGACTGTCTAGGACACATTCATATCAGGACCATGTAATGTTTTTTGATATGACGCAGAACGAGCTTAACCTACACCAGTTAGCAGTTCTAAAATCCTTTACAGAGATCAGACTTACTTACGATCGAACTGACAAAATGGACCTGCCGGTTCGAAGAATTAGAATTCCCTGGAATCACTGATGGACTTGACGGCTACTGCTCAGATGTAACTGGATACTCACTAATACCTAGTATGCAAGTTCCTAAGAATCAGGACAACCAGGGTCAATCATAAGCTGTCTGCAGTGTTACTCCCGCTTTATCTCAAACGAGAGCTAGTCCGATTTTCATAGATCAGGTGATGGATGACTGGACGTGGACATGGACTTAATGAATGAGACGACTCTATCTGGTATCATCTATTGTGGGCCGTCCGAAGTTAATAGCGTGAACACCACTGAATCTAAAGTCGTTACTCGCAGATGCGTCGTATAATGCGATCACTATTCCTCACTACACTACCAAGTCCGCTTCTCACTATCGAAACACATATGTTGACGAGAACGGAGATTAGGCGCGTTGTCCCCGCATACTATTACTGACCTTGGAAAACAATAAGTACAAAGCAAACACGCCAACTTGTCGAAGCAAGGAGCGAGTTGTCACGTTAACTCAGAAGTCGGAACTTATAAAATAACAGCTTGGTTAAAATAAAAGTAGGCATTAAAGTGAACTCATTAAAAACGTACAATGAAGTACGACCATCCAAACTATATCGTTTATTGTAATCTCCCCATAGCTGTTTCTCAAAAAGGCCAGTAAGAACTAAGCCTCCCTTAAGTGTTTGAGAAAGAGCGAAAAAATCGTATCTTCTTGTTAGTCAAAGTTACGGGGTGAAACACGCAGGCAATAACGACTCCGGGAATTTGGGATAATGGATGGTAAACTTTGGTAGAAGGGTCAGTCGAGAATGTTTGCTGCGCTGATGAGATTGTTAATTTTAATTTTTTAGTTTTCGGCCCATATCTTCTTTACTGCGATGGGCTGCCCAACCCTAAATCCTATTGATCGAAAAGAGGAGTAGGCTTGTCCAATGTTGCACGATAGGTAACTGTGAGTAGCCTCTGCTGATTGTATGGTTGTCACTATTAACAACGAGTACCAAAATATTGGTTGTTTTTACTTGTCTGAATGCGCAACAATTCAAAAGGGGCATGAGCAAGCAAACAGGTGAAAATAAACGCCCTTTTGCTTGTCTACGTCAGTGCATGAACTAACTCAGAAAAAAAATGCAAGAGAAGATGGATATAATCGTGTGTTCGAAAGTGCATATAGGTTGTAGTATAAACGCCATTTCAGAAAATAAGAAATGCTAACATCTGCAAAACACACAGGGTTACGAAGATGATGATGTCTGGAGGTAGAGATAATAGGATTGAGATTGCAGGCATGTTGACAACCACAGGGGGTTCCGGAAATGGAACTTCCCTTGCTGGTACCGAGTGTTTTAGATAAGAAACGCTTCTTGTCAACAGACAGGGTGACGATCACAATAATCCTTCCATAAATGTTGGCTTCAGCCTTGCCACCAAAAGTACTTCACTTTAGCCAGCGCGACTAAAGCTATAAATCTTCGTGCCACTCATGAGTACATGATGGGGTTGCAGTGGTTGACACGGGCCATCCGTGCGTATAAAAACATGAGTATAGAAGGACAGCTTACTCCGCACATACATAGTTAATTATTACTCCCTAGGCTGCACAGGACATAGCCTGCGCATATGGTATACCAAACGAGCTGTACAACCACCCTGGTCGTACGGTGCTGAGGGTGCACATGAGACGAGTTTGCCTGGTAACCTAAGAGCACAACCAAAGCTAGTTCGGTTGCAATGGCCTTTAAATTCTCCATAACTGTGTTCCGTAAGCGTAAACGAAATAATGAAAGTACTCGTTTCCGTGAAGAATTAAAATGTGCACTAAGAGCAGTTTTTAGCCAAGGATGAAAGCTCTGAATAATCCCATTTGATACCGAATGTCAAACCGTAATGCGAATATACATGCATCCCAGAGTATTCAGAAGACCCATGGAATGTCTTTCGAAATGTAACATTAATTCTAAGAACCCGAGGACGCCACATACCGTGGACATTTTTACAAATGACTTCCAACTGTAGTATCGCAATGTGCTACACTGCGTAACCAAGAACAGCTCGACTGCGCTTCTGGAGTCTAAAGGTTTTCTTTACCTCTGCGACGTGTGTTTTAGGGAGACGATGTACTGTCGGGAAAACGGTCTGTGATTAATCCATGGGATGATCAGTTTTCAGCTTCGTCTGTCGACTTAAAGCGCTAACTTTAATAATTTCACAGTTTATCGAATACATTGGAATCAAATTCAACTTAATAGTGGTAAAAAAACGCCCCACTAAAAAATCCGAAGATGAAGAAGTTTTCCTACACGTTTCTCAAGAAGTACTAGTGGTATTAACTTCGTGCAGTCGACAGCAATTCCTTTTGAAATGTAACAAGTGGTCTGTCTGTTGTGCAAGCCAACAAGAGGATGAGCATTTGAGGAGGGTGTTTGAGAGACTTAGCAAAAGCCGTTGTTATTCAGGCCACAATACAGGCAGATTGTCCAGTGACCAAACCGGAGGACTAACGTAGTGGACCAACTATGTTGTCGTTTTTGCACCCCGGTAATGAGATTTTATTAGAGCAAGTCCCCCAACAACAAAAATGATCATATTCCTGGTCAGCAAATCTGCAGTAGTGTACAACGTAGCTTAGGTCCGCCGCCGTAATTTCTTTGTTCACAGTTGTCTTCAGCCGGACGTTTGTGTTCGCGTTGTCTCTAGTCCGGTTGACCAAACCTCGTCTAACCATAGGCGCGCGATCTGACCATAAATCGATATGTAATAGTCTAATCATACTTCGAAGCGCAGCAGTGTATCGCCTCCTTCAGTGGACAAAGGAAAGATCCTAACACAGCGAGTCTTCTCCAGTAGTGGGGCACGCAAACGCACTGTATACCTCAGTCAATAGATAAGTGTCGCAATGACCACATACCATCTGATTCAGCCGCTAATATAGCAGCATAGCATCGTGAGATAGCTCATCTTTGTAATGCTCTACAACGCCAAATGATGACCCTGAAAAGATCCTGGGCACCTGCTTGCTCCTCATTCAGGTAATTGGATAATCCTTATTTTTGTTGTTGAAAGCGCGTGCCGTCATGTGATCACCGTTGGCCTAACTTTTAAATCTATACTTCAACGCACTTTATCAACAATGGACACATACCAGACGCAAACCAGTCGAGTTTTGCTTGTGGTAGCTTTGGCTGTTGGAATGAGGTTCCTGATGGATACAAAAGCAGAGGTAAGGGCCTTTCCGTACTTGGCAGAGAAGAGGCAATTCGAATCTGATGTGACATTTCGAACGGCAAATGGCACTCCATTACCCCTCCTAGCCATTGACTATTGAGTCACAACCCACGCATTCTGCATGAATTTTGTCGAATTTCACTCATATCCGATATCTCCTCCCTACCCACTGACATCGATCTAATTTGGTACTTTGTTTGCGCTGACCACCTCTAATTAACACCTCGGCAAACCTCGATGTTCTGCGAAGACTGTCACAGACGGCTATGACCGGTTCAGTGTCATTGAATATCATTGTTTACGAAACCAACCGGGAGACTCCTGTCCGAGCTCCTACAGTTGATTCTATTCGCTCGCGATTTACCAGCCGTGACAACCACGGTACCATTTTAACTGGTTATCCACTTGTCTGATCCATGTGCTCTGCCAAATCACGTCAGTCTCGCTTGTCACTGATCACCTATTTACTGATGCCTAACACAAGCCTACCCATGTGGGTTTCTCACAGGATATGCATTACTGATGGACTCTAATAAGAATGGAGCTCGAGTCTAGTCCCCCCTTTGTGGACGAGTTAGCCAATGAGCTTGTCTGAATGCGAAGCCTGTACCCAAGCGTTGGTGGCGTTCAGTTTAAAGCTTCCAAATAACTATAAATTACTTACATCCGAATAACTCGCCTCTTCCTCTTTGATTGTGTACTGTGACTACGTTCAAGGTCTACCAGTCAGAGATGGCCAGCGTATTCGCGACCACATTCGTCGCAACTTCATGTGGTCAAGTCATTAGTATTCATGGTACCCACAATTACAATACCTGAATTGTGTTTACCTGTATTGAGCGGCCAGTACAATGGCTGCTCAAGATTCCGTTCGTCAGCCATCCTGCGGACGTGTCCTAGTCAACGAAACTGACAGAAGTTCAGCATAGGTTCA
The DNA here is from genome assembly GCA_013368495.1 of Paragonimus heterotremus. NCBI lineage: Eukaryota > Metazoa > Platyhelminthes > Trematoda > Plagiorchiida > Troglotrematidae > Paragonimus > Paragonimus heterotremus. The sequence continues at coordinate 55,692 of LUCH01002232.1, read as the reverse complement.
TGCCCGTCCGTCCAACGAAGTACCCCAGTGTTTGAAACCTTGTCCGACCACCGAATACCAATGATTCACTCGATACATTACAAACACCAACGATTAAACCACCTCTGTTATGATGTCCAAGTGTCACTGTCCTAAAACAGTATCATTAACACCGTTGTTTTCGACTTTCAACTGCAGTTCATACAAGCACGACTTCCGAGATGTCCAAAACTGGCACTAGTCCTCACGATACGAGCTTGTACCTGGCAGCCCGGGGACATATCTGTTGACAGACTGTTACCCATTTAGAGGCACCCTGCCCACTATCCCCATTGTTTCCCTTAATGCAGATGCGAAGTGTGCGTACAACATATGGGGAAGGCTGAACACAAGAAAACGTCTTATTTACATTGGTCTTCAGTCCAAATTTGAATGTCGAGGTCACAGAAGCGGTGGTCAGTTGCTGCGGTTCTTTTTCATTGTGTCCAGGTAGCGCACTGTCATCCGCGAACAGTAGCAATCGAGCGGTCAAGTCACGTAGAAGGTTCAGAGTATCAAAGTGTCGGATAATCTACAGGTGACCATACGTGCGGTACTCGGTTCGACCAAGATCATCCGGATTCTTCAGACCAACTACTATCACCGCGGTCAAATGTGAGCTATGCAAGGTTGGGGGTAAGACGCATCAATGACAATCTGAAAATCAGGGCTCGATCGGCACGACAAAGATGCACATACGTGCACGAGATCGATTAGTCGATAGGCCAACCAACCAGTCATAGGCCCGAGGTATACAACTGTACGTTGTTCAGGTCGGACACAACACTGTAGCTTTCATCACCAAAAGCCGCCTCGCAACTTCTGTGTCACATATATGCGATGACCGTTTTAAATAGAAAAGCTGCTAATGTTCTAAGCAGCCAGTGCATGAGTGTGTTCGTTGTCAGCAAAAACAACAGCTTATATCTGCATCTAATGCCAGTACTGTGGACATCTCGATAATAATTACTTATATGCCATGTGTCGAGATTCACAACCCAGTAACGCTGTCGAAACATAAGTCCCCATATTCCGATTTCTCCTATTCTTTAGTACCAAAGAATTGTGGATACTTTTTAAGCACTGTTTAAACGATTTCTCTAAAAGGCCAAGCTTCCCATATCCTGGAAGGTGTACACAATACCATCTATCTGTTAAAGCTGTGCTTGCAACGATCCCAGTTATTACAGACAGATTGCATTATTACAGTTTTCCCTAGGTTCATGGAGAGCTTGACTAACACCCAGTTACGCATACGTTTCAATCGATTCGCGCTACTGTTTAACAGTCAATAAGGATTCTGGAAGAGATTCTCGTGTGTTACCAATTTACTTTCTGCTCCGGAATACTGTGCAAAAAGCCGTTACTATAGTATGGCTAAATGCGAAATAAGGTACTTGCATCATTCGGGCTGTACAGAATACTTAATAGAAAACGAAAGATGAGGTTTCACTATCAAAGAACGAGAAACAAACAGGACTATTCCATCTGACCTCTTTCTATTTTCTAATGGTACGTCAATGACCAAAAAGCAAACTCGATGCTTGGGTTATTTAACAAGTTGTTTGGACAGTTTTAGTCAAACTGTTCCGCCAATATGTCCTACTCCTTAGTGCACTGCCACCTTGAATTAAATGTCCAAGATTATCCTGCTTGGCTCGTGAAACCCATTACTCTTATGGAGAAAGTATAACGTAGAGCTACAAAATGAGCTGAGGCCCTGTCTTTTCTACCCTGCTTAACTAAGTTGTGCAAATTAGTGAACTTTGCAGTGCGTTGCACACACAAGGAGCGACTGAATTTCGGTACGTAGGATTCTTCATAAACCCAACATACCCTATGAAACACCCTTGTCGTACGTGAACACTGAACCACTTTTGCTTGTGAGTAATGATCAGGTTGCCCGATAACCTCGAGAGGAGACACAGTTACTGTCTGTTAACTCCGATCGATGACCCCTCGACTAGGACTTCTCTCCAAGTTGAAATCACAGAAATCATTGACTTGTTGAGCGGTATTTGATTATGAAAATCAAAATCCCCTACTACTCATCAGTAATCAAATACCGCTCAACAAGTCAGTGATTTCTGTGGTTTCAACTTGGAGAGAAGTCCTAATCAAGAGGTCATCGATTGGAGTTAACAGACAGTAACTGTGTCTCCTCTCGAGGTGATCGGGCAACTTGATCATTACTCACAAGCGAAAGTGATTCAGTGTTCACATACGATAATTCGGTCGTGCCTAATGTGAGGTGAATAGCGCAGTCGTAAACACGGTTGCCTCATGAACAACGTGTCCGTGGTTCAAGTCCCGGCAGTGGCGAGGATATGCACTACTGATGAGCTCTAATGAGAGCGAAACTCGTTTCGTGTGCTTCTTTTCGAAATGGGCCTACTGGAAAGTCTCTGGGAATGCGACAGCTGCGATCAATTGTGGATGATGTTCAATCTATATGAAAATCGAAATCCCCTACTACTCATCTGTAAACACCCTTGTGTTTAGCAAAACAAACATCTCGGGATAACTTGCTAAAGCCATAACACCGGATGAGCTGTTTAACTTGTAGAGAGCACACTTCTAATATGAATGTGCGTCGGATCTGGAATAACCTAACGGGATCTGCTGTAAGTATATCACTCGCAGTTTAATTTCAGTACCGACTTGGACCACATATCATTGACACCAAATCTAGTATTCAGATATCTTTGCAGTAGATATCTTTGTGGTACACTGAGGGTACGCTTGACTTCTGACTTTTGATTTTGGCCAGCCATCGTCTGCCGTAAGTAACATTGAACCTGTTGTCTGTTTAGCAGCAGTGATTGGGTTACTATTCGACTGATTATCTTCTGAATTCCCATTCGCAACCCATTCTTGGTGAACTTCTTAAACTGAAACATTCTACCGAATCATCTTTTTTTCTCAAACCATCCAAGCACAGATTTAGGCATATCTAAACTTCTTGTATTCTGTACATTTACTGTGAATTTCATGAATACTATTATAGTGAGGACGAATGATTGCATTGTACTACTCACATCACTGCTAGTCAACAGTGGGGCAAGAGCAGTGATTTTGACATTGAAGTAGCCGAAACGAGAAATACAAGAAAAACATCAGAATGCAGCATCGCATGAAATGTTTCTCGGTACATGTAGGAACTGAGCATGGGCGTCTGTGGCAATCGTTACGTCCTGAGACCAGTGTGGTAGACAGATGAGTGTTTTTGTTGGTAGTCATGTTGAAGCGCATAACCCATGTATTGGTTTTCTTAATAAACAACCCTTGCGCCATCCGTGTTCTCGGTTCACAACACTACTGCATTGCCAATATGGGGTCCACTAGTGAACAATCGTCCGTGTCACTCATCCTCAGCTAATGGCGACATTACCACAGTTGTGCTTGATCAGATGCTTTAGCTCAGCAGTGTCTGGTCATCCAATAATTTACATTTACTGTCAATGCACACAGTTCCGAGAAACACGATAACGAATGACATTCATGTAGTGCTTACAGGACATAAAATTTCATGACCACTGTCACCAGGTGCCACAGGAAGTGCATTTAAGATTTTATGACAACTCACCTCACTTTCCATAACGTTTTTGGCTCGGTTCCATTAACCCACGTAAACATCCTGCACACAACAGTCGTTGTACCGTTAAGACTATTCAAGCTTTTTTTCATATCTTTTGGTACTAACAAAGCTGTACAAACTTTTTAACATTTCATCAACAATACCTGACGTCAGAGGATTGGTTGACCGTTGGATGTTACTTCACCGATTTCAGTGTTCAGTCGAATCTCGCGTCATGAAGCTACAGTATATTTCGTTTACTTCTGTTGTGGCTTACATTGCGCAGCCTTCCTACTCAAAAGGCACAAGTGATATTCAACTATCCACCACCAACTCTGCTAATCTGGTTCCGTCGGTTAGACGGTTATATAATTTTTTATTCAAGTTTCATTCCCAATTGTTGCTGTCTAACACAATTGTACGTCGAACTTTTCAAGAATAAAACAGTGTAAGTTAAGCTTGCAGATGCCGCGCAGATCACCTTTATTGAAACCAAGGGAGCGATTACCAACATGTTCGTTTTGTATCATCACAATTCCGTCCTGTGGAAGCTGACTGTTGAGACAACATACTTAGAGGTAGACGCAGTTCAGAAGCAACAACCCGACAAGAACCGATGTCGGTCAGTCTGTTTCTGTAAACGTATTCCGAAGTGTGACGCAGTGTTTCGGACAAGGAGAAGTTTAGCCTAAAAGCCGTCAACTGGGGATCGATCGAATGCAATTTGTTTGATGTGGTGATACTCGATCGCATTAGGCCTGTCTAATATGAACTGTTTTTTGTTTACACCCACATAACTTTCCATTCATAGAGGTCGACGTTCGCCTGCAATGTTCACGACCAACCTCGTTCATCTGGCCGGTCCGTCATATACTACGGGTGAGCAGAACCATAACGTGTCTCAGTACCTCATTATAGATCTGTCTTCAGCAAGATTGTAATCGACCCCTGCTTTCTGATTTCCACATTCCTCGGTGCTATTCCATCAAGACCAAATAATCGCTAACAGACCCAATGACGGCATTCCGAGTGCGGAGGAACTCAGTATGTAATCAGTACATTTTTAGAGGAAGTTCACGGAGTTCATTGACTGACTAGCAATTTGGTCTGAAGGTGACTACATCAAACCAAAGTTCAAATCACCGCATAGGAAATCACTGTACTGATACCGGAACTAAATAGGGAACAAGTGTGTGCATTGAATTGTGTTCGGATTGTGCACTCACAATTAACCTAAACGGAACAAACCGAGCTAATGACAAGATAACAGAGGGATGGCTAAAAGTGGTTAGTAACAAATGAAAGCAAACAAGCGACTCAAACTATGTGTAACAATGTCGTAACGTTGTTGATCACGAATATGGTCGGCCACCTGATTGAAAAGCATGATCAAATAGGAGCCTATTGTACGGGTACAATGCATGACATCTCTGTTGATTCATGTTATTGCTCTATATCGGCCACTTAGTAATACTTCTACTCCGTTGCCTGTGTGGCATTGACGATTATGAAGTTACTGTAGTCATCCCACTTGACTGTCCTGTTATTTTGACGGCTGGTCCTAGATCGTATTTCGAGTTGACATTTAAAGCACTTTTCAGCTTACCAGAATATCGTCGAAATTACAATCGCAGCTTATAACCGACAGCTAACTGATTAGTGGAATCTCTTCACCGTTCTCTAACTGCTGCTAGCAACCCTTTGTGGCGGGAGATTCTACCTATGTTCTGTCAGGTCTGAAGGGCTGTCCTATACTGTACTCCAGCTCTGCTGGTCCATGGTTGCTTATCAGATTTGTTTTGGGAATTGGCAGTTCAGCATGCAACAAAACGCATTAACATCATTGTGTACGTAAGACGCCTAGACCAACACATGCGCCGACCCCAACCTACTCAACCGAAGGAACAGGTGACACTGATAATCAAGTCCTTCTCCACAACTCAATCCATATCGTCGCTCCTCTCTATTCATCTTATATGGATATAGTTCGCATATCCAGAAGATGGGATAAGACGTTCTTTTTGGAACGTGATAAAGAATGCGAACCTATAACCCATGGTTTCATAAAAATCAGCATTCAACAAGGAACAGAATACGTCCCGTACGATAACTGACCCACAGTAAGCAACAGACGTGCCAACAAAGACAGGCTTGCCTGATCTTAGCACAGACGTCGCCACGGTTACGGCTCAGACTGGATCAGAGTCACTGTCAAAGCAGGCGTGATCTAGAAATGCGTGAGTCAGGTTACATTGTCTTGTGTCATCCCTCTCCGTTTTCTCCTGCATGACCAGACTGAGAAGACCTACACTCGACCAGTTCTTTGAAATAACAATCACTTCAGGTATTCGGTTGTTCACCGAGCTTGGCATTCAGGCTGTAAACGTCCCATCACCGAACGAAGAGACATCAGATATTGGAACATATATGTACGGGAGTTGAAGTAGGTTGCAACCAAAATGCCAACCTCGGGTAACAAACAACCACCTAAACCATCAACCCAAATCAGGAACTCTGCCACCGTTCTCAGCAGTCAGGAAAGGAGCATCCACTGTAAAAAAAAAATAGTTTTACCATCGTCAATACAGATGTCCGGTGAGTTTATGATTTTATATTTTCAAACTCTTCACTTTTGAGATCCACGTACTAATCAATTCAAAATCTATGAGCGACATGGACACGGTCGGTACCTCAAGGTTTTAGGAGAGAACAACCCACCATCAACGCGATTAAGACGAAAACACTGGGAAGAACTACTTTCATCACAACAAAATCCTCTAACTCCTCACGAATGGCTGCTTAAGTAACACTTTTTTTCAGGATACCATCCACTCAAGAGTATTTAACTAAACGGTCGACGTCCACAGTCCTCGATTGCTACAACCCTCATATCATCGGCTATAGGCAGGAGCTATGTATCAACATTGTACTTAGACGAAGGCATTCGTACATTATAGAAGTTAACCGTCTGATTTGCCTCCATTAAGGGGATCCACGTGAAGATCCCATTTATGAATAACTGACACTGTTCAGCTATATACTGTTATTTGCTCCATTCCTTATTGCTTACCTCTGTAGCTGGTTGAATGAATGAGAACGTCGAGAAGAACACGCACCGGTAACCGTACTACACACAAGATGCACGTCCGCTTCCGATCTCGTCAGGTGTACGGTTCCTATTTTTATCACGAGATGGCTCGTCAGTTTCGTGTAGCCATAATATATTACACATGGAAAAATATCTTCATTCCAAAACACACAGACTGCATCAAGATCAAATTGCAGAAGTCAGTTTACATTTGAATTTGCCTGGATTATTTCAGTTTATGGGAGAGTACAAACAACGATTTCTGTTCAGTTTCAGGCGAAAATTCAAAACTGCGCCGTCAGTGAAAATAACTCGATCACACCAACACAGCATGAGAGACAGCGTGCACAAAAGTGACAAGAGCTGTGCATACTGAACGAAGAAACAATACCGAGGTCTCAGAAATATTGTATCTCAACCACACCTCTGGCCATGTTTT
>LUCH01002232.1:27341-43066 GCA_013368495.1 Paragonimus heterotremus | reverse complement strand
AGCAATTTGGCAGATATTTTTAATAATCTAGATTTCGGTTGGACTCGAACTAACGACAGAGACAGCATGCCAAAACATGACCAGAGTTGTGGTTGATATACAAGATTTCTGAGACCTCGGTATTGTTTCTTCGTTCAGTATGCACAGCTCTTGTCACTTTTGAACGTACTGTATCTCTTGCTGGTTTTAGTTATATTGCCTCCCAATTTTTATCATTCTGTTTTTGGTAAATTATTACCTCTCCCTCACTTTTTTCAGCTACATTATTTTAGTCCTCAATTATAGTTTTGGTCGATGTTCAGCGTGGACTACTCTGTACGTCCTGCTTCATTAGTCAATCCGGTAGCCAGCTTGTGTGACTTTACATGTGAGTGCTGGACGGATGCATGCCTGAATCGAAGCGTAGAATTTCTGAGATCCGTTTTGTTAGGTATTTGATGGATAGCATTTAAAAATTTGCCACCATAATCGGTCTCACTTTTCGACCTTTTGGATGCTTACTGGTTACATGTTAGTTAGAATTTGATGAATAAATGTGTAATTGAATTGTTTTCGAATTATTTATCAGTTGCAATGACCATGACGACAGTGAGGATAGTTAATTCTTGCGGTACACAATTATTCTTCAGCGAAAAGCATGCAGGTATGAAGAGACATTTAATGTGCTATATGAATGACATATATACTCGTATGTGAAATATACACATAATAAAACTGTACAGCCTCAAACGTTGGGTTTGTGTGTTAAATTCCATGTTTATCATGTTCGAAATACAAATTCTGTTCTGTTTGGCAAAAGCAACTCGTGCTTTTGCTATTCTCACTGATATCCCGTCAGTAACATTGCAAGCTGGCGAGATAGTGCTATACAAGTATGTGAAACTGTCCACAGTCTCAAGCGGATTACCTGTAATTAAGAAAGTAGCGGTGGAACTGCTACAGTCTGAAGGCACGAGGCGCATTCCACACAAACCAGCCCGGTAATTCACTTTGATTAGTAAAGTTTGCATGTCTTCGACAAAATAAAGACAATGTTTTCCGCACGCTCCACGTCGGTCAATCTGCGCTGGAAAGGAGCTCAACATCAGACCCACTGGACTCTTCAAGTGCGCCTTCCAAAATATCATCATGACAAAAGTGAACAAAAAGAGAGAGATCGGACATTCTTGGTGATCACCAGTAAAGGTGATGAACTTCAAATAGTTGTCCGTAAGTCTTCATTCTGCTTGCAGAATGGATATACAGTTATCTCAGCAGATCCACATATTTCACTGGAAATCCAGTGTGAAGAATGCAGTTTCAGAGAACGCCACGAGCAACTGAGTCGGAGGCAGTCTAAAACGACCATGACCTTTGGCTGCCAATAAGAATGCGGATGCTCCAGGACCTGTCACAATTTAAAAATGTGATCAACGTTTCCTAGACCGGAGTGAAATCCGGCCAGTTCTTCACAAATCGGACTTTATTTTGGCTTAGTGAGCCGAGGCCGGCGAGCGACTTGGGTGCAACAGACACTAAGCTGATGTCTGTGTGGGTGCCACACTATGCAGCTGTTGATACGCACCCCTCATGAGGTACCTTCCCAGTTTTTAAACCGTATGGAGGAGTTCCATTGGTTCCGACATAATCCCCTCCTCGCTGTCCTTGAAAAGAGAATGAAAGCTTCAGGACTACTGCTGCTTCCGACGGAGGGCAATCTGACCATTCGGGTTCAGTCGTCCAAATGGTCAAGGTGAAGCCAGCTGAAATGGTCCCCAAAAGGTTGACCTCAACTTTGATGTCGGCGCGACTCGTAAGAAGTGAACCGTCTCCTTCACAGAGGGTCTAGCTTACACCGTCTCGACGGGTAGTACAGTCACGGATCAGGGAAATAGACTTTTCGCTATTTTTAGATGAAAAGGCTCGTTCCACCTCTTTCGACTGTTTGACCAAGAGTTGCTGACGGCCTTTGTATAAACTTTTGATCGGTTTGCGTTGGTGGTCGTCATATTCAGAACCAGGTGGAATCAGGCGACACTTGTTCACGAGGTTTATCCATATGAGAGAAATCCAGTTCTATCGCAACCATATAGCTCCTTTTGGACATTACTCTTCATAGCAAGCTTTCATGGGTTCTTTAATTTGAATCAAAGTGGGCAATTTGTTAGTCAATACTCTCCAATATGTATTCTGCACACTCTTCTTGCTTTAATGTAAGTTAATTATCTTGCATTTACCAACATATATCCTCCGGGCAAATAAAAAACGAGCGCGCACAACAGCATGGTTCAAGTCCGGGTGGTTGTTCCAAAATACAAAATAGTTTTTAACCGTGTGGTGCCACCTGTTACTGAGTACTGTATGGTCCGACTATGTCCACGGCTGAGAGGCGAAAAAAGATCTTCAAGTAACACAGTACTTCTCCCTGTGTTGGAATACAGTGCCCGAAATACAGAGACCGTGAGATGTGCACAGCAGTCTTTTGTCATTGTCAGGACATTGTTCTCGGACATCAGACATACCTCTCAGCCGCTTCCTCTCCGGAAAAAGACTTCCAAGTTGAACACTAAAATCATTCGCTGGAATGTTGATGTCAGAGTGTTTGAACTACTTCAGAAAGTCAACGAGGGCGTCGTAGAACGCGTTTGGTAACATCCGAATAGCTGTCCGTTGGAGTGTACGCCGATATAATGAACACACAACACTGTACTGATTTGCGTTGGCAAATTTTAATAGATATTCCCAGTCTGAAAACCTACAAGCTACTGCTCGTTAAGGTCCAGTCGAGCAGACACTACAGTGCTCTGGAACTCAGTGCTATTCTCACTGCAATTTGACCACGAGACTCAGCATCGGCGTCATCAAAGACCCTGAGAGGGAAACGCTTGAATCAATAGTCATCTAGGAGTGAGCTCAAGTGAATAACATTGCTGCAATCTTAGACTCGCCTGTCCGACATACAATACGCATCAAGCCCCAAACTTGAGAGAATACTAGCCAGAGCAGCTTGCTGACCGACTTGTTGGAGAGTGCGGACCCTGAAGTCACCAACGCTTAGCAGTTGTCTTGTTCTCAGAAAAAATTACCACTTGATGATACAGATAAAATATAAAATTGGGGAGCAAAGTAGAAATAGAAAGTCTTAACGGATGAATAATGTTACTGTTAGGAGAACGGTAACTTCTGATACTTTCCGGTCGTTTATGTCTTTGGAGGAGGTTAAATTGAGGTATCCCACCCCCAGTCTCTGACTCAAAAGTCTGGCCTGCGAGACAACACGATATAGGGTTTTCTTTGGGGACCCTACCCGGGGCCAATGACTCAAGCATCTGACTCACTTGACAGTGAGAGGTTTGCCTACCTTAAGAGCACAGTGAATAAGAGATTAGTGTCTGATTCTGATCGCCGTTGTGCGCAGTGAATGTACTCGGAACTACATCGGACTTTTGGGTGACACAAGATGCTTTTCGACCGTGTTGGATAATACATCGGCGGTTACGGTCAACCGCTGAGCAATCGAAGTGCTCTTTGTTTGAGTGTACCTTTTTTAAACCCGTCTTTCTGATTCGGAAGACAGCAGTGGCACAGCTGTAGATATACCTGTGCTGTAGATTCATAGGATCATACCAAACTATCTAAGCATCCCTACACGGTCATTATTGTGAAGCATAACCTCATGAATGCACCTCCCTTTTCGTCTGACCGCTCCACTTGGCCTGTCTGAAAAGGTTTCACTTGAAAGGGCCGAAGTCCTAGTCAGCTTAGCCCTCCGGATCGATGCAGTTCACAGGCCTGACCAGGCCAGTTAAAAAGAAAGAAACGTGAAAAATATGGTTTCAAGTGAACATCAAACTCACTTAGAGTGTTTAATGTACTCACTGACTCTTCAACCGTAATTATGATTATCCGGAAGATGAAATATCAGTCCGTTATTTATCTACCACTAAGAAAATAGCGGGTGGGGTGGTCTGCATTGCTCGACCAGCACGGATGGGCTATGTGTTTAAGATCGACTGTCTTCTTTGGGGACCTGCGGTAACATCGCGTACGTAAACGGACTGAATGTTCACTCAGTTAGACTGATTAATCAATCATGTTGTCGTCATTTGTGATTAATTGTGTCGCTTACATGACCTTTGACGAAAATTGGTCATTTGTGCAATCACCAGTTCTCTTCCGACCCTGCGTCCCGATCGGCATGCTAACTGATAAGCGTAAACAGTCCGCGGACGATTGAAATGTGAAATAAAACACTGACCTTCCCAAAGTAACTTAACACTGATTGTGTTATTGTTCAACCATGTGCGGTCCTCGGGCTACGCCAATCAATTTTGCAGTGTTTTGAAGGGTTGTACAGGCTAGGCTTACACTCGGCTCTAGAACGATCACCTAGGCGAGTTAAGAACTGGGACTGTACATTTTTCATGTCAGAATAACTTCGACTGAACAACGGTGACTGCCCCCAGGCATAGCTGATTTGCTCAAGTTGACTGGGAATAACCACTCCACCGTTTTTGTCAAACGTGTGGTGAAGTGGTTGTATGTTTACGCTTATAGGTGGTGCTCGTGAGCATTTGCCAAACGAATCAGAGTCTACCAACTCGTTCGTAACGAGAGAGAGAGAGAGATGAAAACAGATTAATAAACATGATAATCGTAACATACGTGGCGGATAGAAAAAAACGCAAGTCAACTTGGATGGATCCTTCAATATGTCCTATAGAATTCCGTCGAAACAAACAACCCGAGAAATCTAAAGACTTAAGTCGTAAAGCAACAAAGTTATTCCAAAAACAGCTGGTGGTCACAATCCACACTAAGCTCTCTGAAGGACTTATACACGGACGACTATTTACGCATCAGACCAATGAACGAAGCTGCAGGTTCGGTAAGATGTACAGGAACTGATACGCGCTAAGCGTTCGAATAATTAGGTTTACGCCTGCACTTCTGCTTTGAAGACGGTCCATCGACTCGACTAACTTCTTCAGCACGTGCTGACAACCCCGCACACCAAAGTTTCCGTCAGTGTGTCAAAACCATAGTAACTATATTTGTATATGAATTTCAAGATGGAATGGACTTACACTGCTTAAGCATTGACATGAATGCAGGATTAGCAACCAGAAGTCAGATCGACATGATGAGTAGGAGATTTAAAGTTTTTTAAACCTTTGTTAAAGACGTATTTGGACGTCACCTGCATACGACGATCATCTTTGAATGGTAAGCATTTCTAAACAGGTGTTTTAGATAACCCTTCAATAACAGTGCGCAGGATGCCTGTCTACAGTGACTGTAGAACCGCTCTGGTTCCCAATCAGACTGTAATAAACAGTCATCTGCAGAAGTAGGTTACCTTCGTTGCTCTGATTGAATTTGTTTCGGTCTGTTTTCTGCTAGACCTGAAAAGCCCGTTGAACCGTATTTCATAGTAAGGTTGAAGACGTGTGTAACGACTTACATATTTCAAACACATACTCTGCTTTCTCTGCTTGGATTCACTTACTGGACCAATGTTTCAAAGTTTGTTCGTCAAGGGACTTTAGTCACCGTTGATCGATTATGAAATTCGGCCTTGTTCGAACAAACCAAATTAGGTTAATCATCAAACCAGCTGTCTTGACTATTGATTGGCTCACTCGCTTGATGCGGGGTCAGTTAGCTCCCAAGTGGCTGTCAGTAGCCTGAAAGTGGCGAGGTAACAGTGCACTTTCTGAAAAACTACGTACTGTTTTAAATGGTTTCGATACTTCCGAATTTGTCAGTATATTAAAATGAATAATAACAATAATAATAATAATAATAAATAACGTAAGGTGAAGGACGTAGTGGTAAACACGGTTGCTTCATGAACAGCGTGGCCGTGGTTCTAGTCCCGGCAGTGGCGAGGATATGCACTAGTGACGAGCTCTAATGAGAGCGAAACTTGAGTCTAATGCTTCTTTTCGAAAGGGGCCGACTGGAAAGTTCATGGGAATTCGATAGCTGCGATCAATTTGAGTGATGTTCAACTTGAAATAAACCAAATCCCCGACTACTCATTAGTATTAAAATGTGATGATTTCAGCACCTTCATTTCCATAATAACTCTGGGCTCCAGATTCAGCATGAAAGTTCTTTCCCAACGAAGTGATCCGGATTCAGGGCAGAACCGACAGACACTCTTCCATATCACAGCCCTTTAGTCGATCGGCCAAACGGTTGTTTGCTTTCTTTCCGGTTTAGAACCTATGCACAAAATCGTCTGAGCACACTGGGGCACACCAACGCATACCAACTAACCATAATACAGTAAATTAAACTGGCCTACTTGTACCCGAAGCTCTGTTTCAATGTACCGAAATCTGCTAAGAGTTCTTGTGGTTGACATTTTTTCTGATCGACAGAAGTTCCTGAAATCAGTTAGTCAGTCAAAGTTTGAAGTAAGTAGGAGCATATGAACACACACTAAGTGTTTAATGGAGTGGGCCACGGTAACGATCAAGGGGAATGCGTTGATGATCGTGGATGGTTCACGTGTAAAACCGCTTGGGAAAGAATGACTGGAAACCAAACGATAATCCACACAAAAGTTGTGATTTTATCAATAGACGTACAGATAAGCTAGTAGTGGTATATTGCACGGTCTTTGTTCGTACGGATTCCGCTGCAGCTTTTCAAGTAAATACTGTAGAAATAAGATGTACAAAGTATCCGTAAAATCGTCGCTTATGCTGAGTGTCCAGCCTAGTTAAGGAAAAATCCACGAGCACTACCAAGGTAGTGTTAATTTAACAAATAGGTTCATTTGCGTACACAACGGCTGCTTCAATCGTTTAATAGCAACTGTCTCGGCAAAGTGCAAAGGCGTTTATTCCAGTGCATAAAGATGATTAGAATTACCGACGGACTGCCAGTATTGTGGTTTGTCTCCAGCACGTGACACCAAATGGATGAGGCCATTGTCTTATGCGAATGCCCTTTGGCCTCATCTGCACAACTTCCAACGGGGTCGTTTACGCTGACTTTTGATAAAATTCCAACCAGTTCGAGACTGTCCTTTAGAACATATTTGGCTAGCGACTGTTTAACTGGTTCCAACAACCTAACAAGCCACTTCGCGAGTTTGAGCTGAAATGAGTGGCACATCAACAAAATTGGCCTGAGTGGAATACCCGGTTTGTGAGTGTTTGGTTGACCATAAAGCTAAGTTATTTGAGAACCAATCGGTTTGAGAAATTTGAAGGTTGTTTCACCAATGAGGCTAGCTTTAAGTTGAACCTTTAAGACGGCAGTTACTCGTTTCCGCAGTACCGTTGATCCATCAATTTTGGTTTCTTATCTGAAATTTGTAGGATCTTTCACAACTGGTTGCCTTCGCTTTGTATACTCATCGTGGTCCTTAAGAACAACTCCAGAGCCTTTGCAGGGGTACACTATCATCAGATTTTTTGTTTGATTTCAATTCACTAAGTTGCTGAAAGTCCTCATCAGATAATGAACCACTTTCTTTATTTTGAGTCGGTCTGAATTGATACTCGAAATTGACCAGTTTCACTTTTAACTGTTGCTCAGCTTCTAAAAACGTAGGCTGTAAACCTGAGAAGTGAACCAAAAAAGTTTTAAATTGTGCCTGGGTTGCAATTCCACTGAATTTTTCGGCTTTATACAATACCAAATGAAGGGGCTTTCGGCTGAAGTCAACTAAGTTCAACAGATTATATCCTGAAAACACATTTCGAAGGATCAGACGGAAATTCTGAATAGCAAACACAGCGCATCAAAGATGTGTTAAGTTTTTTGTCCTCCGTACAGTGTAGCTTTAGAAGATCGTGAAGTTGAAACGACCATACCGTCGTCAAATTCATAATGCTGGTGTGCAGTTGTTCACGTGAGTGAACCGTTGAGTCAAGGTAACACTTGGTTAATCGCTTCAAATTGTTTTTGTAATGACCATAAGTTGTCTTTACGCAATCTTTTGTGAAAATTAACTGGGTGGCACTTGTTCTGTATACACTCCTGCACAAATCGATCCATACAGTTTTCTATGCAATTTTGCACTCCAGCGGGAGCGGGTTATCTAGTCTCCTGACTGGAGATTTAGGGAAATGACATTTTGAGTAACTGAAACAAGCTTTCTCCGAAGTTAACTCGGAAATACAAGCTAGTAGTTGCATATTACAGATCTTTGTTGGAACTGATTCCGCTACATCTTTTCAAGTACATCCTTCAGAGATGAGTATTAAGAAATGTGCGTGTACTTAGTATGGTGTAACGAAATCAGTTCGAACAAATATCGTGCAATATACCATTACTAGCTTGTCTTTTCAGGTTCACTTCGGAGAAAGCTTATTTCAGTAGACGTACAGCTAAATAATGAAAACTGAGGACTAATAACAGTGTTCCCTTAGACTTCTTATCGCAAGTAGACACCATAAAGGCAGCCGACAGTGACATTTCACAATTAAATGATACCAGAATGTTTAGTAAAATGGTGTTGGAATCTTCGGCTGCAATTCTGTTTGTAATAGAACATTCGTTGCACACATGCGTACCACACACTGCACAGACTGATCTCCGGTATCACGTGACGTAAACATGTAGTGACCGGATATGACGTGTGGCCTGTGGAGTTGTTTACTGCTAGAAGTCCGTTGCAAGTTACGTGAACATACAATAAAGAACGCGAACACTGCTGCCAGCAGTCCAGCATCAGATTCTGTATTAACTCTCCCGGTTTCCGGTCTCCTTGGTATGGAGAACTGCCGTTAGTTTCAGCGCCCTAGTAATTATTTTCTACTTGTTCCGTGCTGTTCATTATGGACGCTGTGTATCATGCAATGCAAACCTATTTCCTGAGGTTTCTTGATCATTCAGTACTTGCTGATGTAGGCCTTCCGAATGACTTAAGCTCGTCCTCTGGTTCCGTGATTCTCTTGATCTTCGACATTAAGTTGTGTTGTGGTGGCTTGCTAATTCGCTGCCACGTACTCCGTTATTCCCATTGTTGTGCCTGATCGCGTATACCGGAATCTTTCTGTAAGATACAACACAGCGTACTTTTCATTTAGGCTGAAGCTTTTTTGAGCCTATGACGCTGACACTTGTGTTGTAGTGATCACGATATTTCAACTTTTCTATTAAGGAAACACATCATCCTTAAAAAACCAGTGAGTTTATATGGCTCTACTTTATATGCCTGGTCAACCTTTAGATTTTGTTCAGCTACACCTTTTTTTGGCAATTAATTCTTCGATGGAATTGCTGAAATGTGACCACATTCCAATGTCTTGATCCAACGGGAGTTGGAAGATTTTATTACACAGCGTTTGAAATAGAGATTAGGCAGTGCTCTACTGAACAGATGCTCTGTGGGTCATTAACACATCTGGTAAGTTGGATTCCCAGTCGCACCTCATGGTTAATAAACAATCCTTGGTTGGTTGGTATTGGATCGTCCTTTTTGGTATGCGCTCAATCATTTGACCCAGAACCGAGAAAGATGCGGCAACAGTGTTTACTGGAAGGACAAGACGAGTCAAAATTAGGCCACGGATGCTCTAAATTTATAAGGCGAAATGAGTACCATACATGGCCGACAAGACGCGTAGCAAATCAAACGAGATGATTATATGTGGCAGTCAGAGCATTAGAACGAATCAAGTTATAGGAGGCATCTGGAAGTGGACGCAAGAAAACAGTTCAGGTAACGTACAAGCGTTCGATCGCGCAGCTACGGTCTGATTAACTGGGTGAGATTGATTAATTGATTGAGCTAAAACAAATCAGTTCACTCGAAGCCGGATCGATCAGTCGATATGACGTGATTTGCTTTAGCTGGTTCGTTAGGAGATGTGTCTCCTAACATTTAGGTACTGTTTTCAGTTAGGTCATTCCTATGCGGGTGACGTGGTATCACTTGCACATGCGTGACTTCAGGGTGATGCATGCGCGTTCGAAGTGCCTCAGTCCCAAAGCATGTTTCCTAATCGGTCAAGAGGGTTTTTGATACGCCGTGGTTCGCAACGATTTGCTCCACAATGTTTCCCAATTTAAATGTCTTCTGACCTAGGACGCCAGTTGTTTTAATCCAACATGCAAAATGTTTGTTAAAATCACAGCGCGTTGGTTACCACAAGCAGTCAGTCGAATTGGGCTCGAAAAGTATGTAACGCCACACAACAACTGCTGGGCGGTGCTTGCGTGCAAACTGTGAGGAGTTGTTTAATGCCTCTACAGGTGTACGCATGTGAGAACCGTTAAGCATTGGTTGTGTGTAGCGTTACATATTCACCGACAACGATTTTCCGATTTCACAGACGAACAGTACATGTCAGAGCTGCTGGGCTCCCTCGGTTTTGTCTTTCAGACAGTGATAATGTTGGCATGCAACCATGTAAGATGTCTCATCGTCTTTTATTGTTCACCAGTGTGCTTTCTGTTTCAGTATGTCGTGTGTTCTGTTGCATTCGATATGGGTCATTTCTTGCCAGTTCGCCACCACCATTCTTCACACTTGTCTTTGAATTACCCCCACGCAGAAGCTACCATCTTCAAGCAGCCACGTTAATACCCTGTACTGCTGTGACCACCTCATCCCCAAGGAGAAGCTACTAGTTTCAGATATTCCTAAGCAATGATTGTTGGGATTTCTGCATCTCATGTTATAGCATCGATCATTTTCCAGAGGACTTTATCTTAACGCAGTAAGCGTACTAGTGATTGCGGATTTTATTCCATTACTAAGCTACCAACTCTAAAATTCACTTGGAAAGTTCTGTGCCTATCCGTGTTACAGAAAGAAAGTCAGCGGCACGGTTGCTATCTCCATACACGGGGTTGATGAGTGGGCCATATTTCTGCAAGTGCAATACCCATCGGGCCAGTTTTTCTCTGGGATCCTTCGCAGCCCTGATCCACTGTTAATGCCTGCGTTTCGTTTTCACGTGTGCCGGTTCAGGCTTCAGAATTCTACACTGGGTCCATGCTATCGGAATGCCCCGATTGCTGGTGTATCATGTGCAATCCGGCAGCAACATTTGTGTGGGTTGTCGTCATTTTAGACTAGTTCAGCTTATTTATTGACAGGGGACTGTCTTAAGGGGGCTGTGAAAATGGGACCCTTGTCCCCATACATTCGCTTAACAGTGACCCTCTGCTGTCCTGGGCGGAGGTTAGGGGAGCCATACCTCGTTGACAATTTTAAGAATTACAATTCTCTCACGGCTCAAAACTTCGGCTTCAAGGATAGCCTACCTGGCTTGTGATGACGATTAAAAGACGCCAGTACGCACATCGTATTCTTAGAAATCAACAACCAGCAGGTTCTATCTTTCCGCCTAAATCAACACCTTTCTGTATAGCCTCCTTTTTCAATGGCCCTCACTAATGGTTTACCAGCCACCACTTAGAATACTGTCTTTGAAGGATTCCACTACTCCCCTCAACAAAAGCAGCTTTCCTGCCAGCTTTTCCATCTTCTTACTGCTTTCGGGGGGGCTGCATTTACCATCAGTCGCTGCATGTCCCTGTGCATTTCCTCCAATGTCTTCCCGTCCGTATTGTCCTTCCCCTCCAACAAGGCCACAGGCAAAACTCATAAACTCCCCGTCACCTTTGTGTGATCATCAATGTCAATACTGGCAGCGCGGAATCAATCTTGAACAACTATCGTCAGATCTTGGGTTAATTACTTCATCGAAAGCTGACATCTGGGATCTCATTACGGCTATGATGGTGTATTGTTCAGTTGTCTTTGTAGGTTGGCGGTGAATAAAGAATAATTATCTGCCTATCTAAACCGAGTTACCTGATCATCTCCTGGCAGTCGGTCGGACTGCAAACGCAGTCACCAGCGCGCTCTCTTTGACGGTCCATGAAGGCTTCGCAGGACTTCTCCGTAGTACATCCCAGACCGCCTTTATTCTGCCTTTCATCACCGTCCCTTTAGAAATCAGCTTCCCGAAGTCGACAGTGACTCCGGGAGGCGCAGTGAGGAATATGCAAACCTCCCCGTGCTCGAATGACTACCGTCACAGGATCTTCACCCATGGGTTTGCAACTGTGCCGGTTGCTGTGAATGTAATAGAAACTTGGCCCAGGAAGTTGTTTACCGCCAAACAACAGTCACAAAATAATCGAAAACTAAATTACTACGAAAATCAACGTCATTTTGTACAAATGTCCTGTCACTTTATTTTTTTATTGGCCGTGAAGTTCCAGTATCTCTACTGAACCGTTTCGCACAGTACACTATAACGGTTTCACTTGTCTTTCCCAGTTTCCAGTCTCTGCGATAGTTTTAACGCACAAGCCGTTTTTTTATTAGGGGTATATTACTTATTAAGAACGTCATGTAGTTTGCAGTACAAAAATGACCGATTCCATTGATTTGATATACGATAATCGAGGTGGTCGTTTGAACGGTCCTTCTCTACTGATCCTCCGTTAATTGAAAGTTTGCTGTAGGTAATCTCGGAAGATTAGAACGTAATGCAGTGCATTTTTCGATGAAACATAAAGTTGTCACACATTCCAAGGTATTTGACAACAATACTATTTTGGCTTACTAGAACAGCTTATTCGAATAACTTGAACTTAACTGTAAAGCAGTATGTTGGATCTAGTAACTTAACCGTAAAATTGCCATGAAATAAAATGAACCTGTTATCTGCATTCCGAAAACTGTAGACTATATGATTAACTCCTGACCGTGTTGTGTTGTGTTGAGGACATTAGGCTGAAGGCTCGTAAGAGTCTCGAAATATTGTTTCGTCACCGTTCCACCGAAGCAAATGCTTGCTTCGTCGCGGAAAACAATTCAGGTGACCGTCCTCTTCATTAGTGTCAAAAACAGAACGGTTAGCACTATGTGACAGTGAAAAATGTCTACAGATTTGTAGTTACGTTTCAGCCAACTTCGTAACATTTAAAATGTCACATACGACCTCTAACTGAGGAATTTCACAAAACACAAACCAAGTAATTCATACTGGCTTCTCTAACGAGATTACGGAGTCGACGATCAGCTTGCTACGTGAAATACAGCACAAAATTCGCAAGTCTGTTTCGTTTCCGCTCTAGACCCAAATACTGACGATGATTTTTTAATCGCATATCTTACCTTCGCTTTTCAGGCGTTGTGTTTCCTTCAATGTTTTCAAGTGTATACTAATTAGGAATCTACCCGGAGGTCCCAAACTTTCGCAAATACTTTCAGACTCTTCTGTCATATCTCTTCAAAGGAATACAAATATCCCGTCAACTTTGTTGATTTGTTGCTTAATGTCACTTCTATCGAGAAATGTTCAATCCAGAACAACTACTTTTAAAAGGTAACACGCCGAAGTATTTTGTTTGTCAAAGGGATTGGAGGACTTCTATGGATTTGCCAAAATTATGTAGATTGTTTACAAGAAACCTTTCATTAGCAACTCAAGACATCAACCTTGACCTTACACTTATCGCTGTCGTGGACAAAACAACAATCTGAAACATTGAGGACTGGTCTCTGTCAGGTAATCTCTATCTCTTACCAACCAGAAGGTACTCTACACACTGCTTAAGAACTTATGTATGTAAAGACTGACTGACGGGAATTAATGTTGTTCTTATTCCAGTGCAGCTCAAAAACTTCGGCATTTCCGTGGACTCAAAAAATATAGTTCACTTGCCCACGTTGTTAACATCGTCAGAAGCTCAAGACAGATTTATTCCAGCGTTCACAGGTTATTTACTCAATTGAAATGGGAAGCATTCCACTATTCCTAATATCCAGCGGTCAGAGTGTGACAACTATAATTTTATTTAGAAAGTGACATTAATAAGCAGAATCAATAAAAACTATAGCAGGTTTGGAACCTGAACTTTCAGAGCGACGATTAGGAGTCTTTGAGAATCCTGTGATCCTAATATAATCCCAATATACGCCAGCGAGGTAGCTTTAGTCATTGATCTCATTGTGCACGCTGAAAAATTCTGGTGACGTATGTAGTGGACAAGTGGGTGTGAGCTAGACCCTCGTCCACTAACAATTTGATACGCCTTTCCTGAAGAGCAATCGTAACGTAGTCCAAACAGGCATCAAACTAGAGAACACGGTGGGGTTTGGAAACAAACGATATATATTTCCAGCAGTATTTGGAAATATGATAAGTAGTTACTTCTAGCCTAGTCTGGGACCAACGGAAGCAACCAAGAGGAAAAAGAAGAGAAGCGCGAGATGGGCTACAGCCCACTCGATGGCGTTCAAAAGCGCGCCAAGCGAAAAGTGCGTGGAACCTTCGAGTGCGTTAAACAACGCTCGAATTGGTTCGGGTTAAACGACCCTGAAGAATGAAACAATAGATAAGTCGTTAAGAAAGCGGCAAGCATTCGCTGCGTGCAATTAGTTGCACGACTGAAGAAAGTGGCACTGAGTTCGTACCAGGCCTCATGTTGCATGCGTATACAGAATCACGCGTACAGAACAGACAAGCAGGAACCTTAGAGAAGCCACAAGACCGCCGGTCACTACACGTACGATGCAAATACTATGGTGGGATCAGTCCAGATCATAAGTTATGTAGCGTTAGATTAGGGATTTTCCAAAACCAGTACGAGAGTTCGGATATAAGGAATAGGTCAACGTGTGGATGTTAAAAGTAAGTGGCTTTCCCTAATCCTACCCCGTTGAGCAGGTAAAGCTTAATTAGTTGGGTGTTACAATTTATTATGATCACTCGTAGCTGCAGTAAACAGTTCACAGTGCGCCGGGAGTATCATCAGCATAAAAAGTGCATGGCAAACCCATCGTGAACTGTAGAATTTACCACCCCGATTACCGATCTCGAATTTAACAAGTTCACATGCGTACACAATGTGAAGTCTACAGGTTTACTGGAGTAAATGGCTGGTTGAATGTGGGGAGTTTATGTAAAATATCCTCCAAATCATAATGTAGGGCGTAATTCTTAGAATTTGTTATTTTTGTCACTTAAGTTGAGCGTACAAAGTTCGCAGAGGGGCTACGTAGTTTACTGATTAGTTATAACACAACAGGCTACTTTTGAGGACATTACAACTAACTGAATGAATCATAATATTCAGCAATTATTGCAAGACGACAGCTAAATGATTATAAAAATGCTAACATTTATTTCGCCTGAAAAGTATGGCACGATTACTCTACACATGGCTAGATAAAATATCTGTCGTTTCCTCGTACCTGTTTATAGCCTTGAGAAAAACGCTGCCATAAGTAGAAACCAGTGCCTTGTAGTCTAATATCTTTTCGTCATCAAATAAGGCCCGGTACCTTTCGCGAAGATGGGAATGACCCTCGGCAAGCGGAGGATAAGGAGTACCTTTTTAGCTTTCCACGTGAAATGCGAATGTAGTGTGTTTAACAACTAGTCCGTCACCCCGGTCCTTGAAGGCAAAAATGAAAAACGAAGAGCAACAGAATGGAATGACCCATTTCAACCAAGGTTAGTTGATCAGAAGAGTTAACTCCAACAAACCAGTACAAATGGAGTGCTCCAGTCTGCTGTTGTGAACTTTTTACTTCAGAATCGTGATAATTGCAGTTAGTGTAAATAACAATCCTCAATTCTATGGAATTTTGAATGACGAAACCGGACGGCACATGAACTGGACTTTATAAGGAGGAGTTCCTGACTTGTACATAAGTAGTATATTTTTGAGCACGCAATTACCCTTCTTCTTGGTCCAAATTATATATATATATATATATATATATATATATATATATATCAACAGTATGT